>JARHVA010001520.1:1670000-1945000 GCA_037957365.1 Torreya grandis
TGGCCATAGTCTAAATAAGAACCCATGCCTAGTGATGTTACTCTTGCACAAAGCATTAGCCTAGAATGAACTTGATCTAAGGCATTATATTAACCCTTCTTAACAATGAATAACACTTACCCTAGTAAAAGAAAGGCTTGTACCCTTGATACAATAGAACCACAAAATATAAGATTGTGCTCATATGACCAGAATGAGTTCCCTAAATAGGCTTTACACCTACAAACTATTAGACTCCACCTAGAATGACTTGCACCAGTGAACCTGTAAACACTGTTATTGCAATGACCAAGTACTATGAATAATGAGTTATGTCATGGCATAAATAACCCAATGCAAGCCCCAAATATTTTTGTGGTGCACTTCAGTTGAGAGCATAAGGTTTATGCCTTATGTAGATTGATGATGACACAGTCAAGTGACAAATTTTGAGCATTGTGGGATTATTATATGTTTACACCTAGTTGTAACAAGTTGAGAACTAACTTGGAACAATCAAATAACCACTTGATAGATTAAATGAATTGAAAACCCAAATTTTCTATAATATTTTGGTTTTTTTGTCGATAGAAAAATGGTAAAACATAATAATGCTTTGACTCTCTATTGAGAACATCAAGTATTGGTTGCAATCGATGGATGATAGCTTTATGTTGAAGCATCTAACTTGTAGAAGATATAGGCCAAGGAAGTCGGTTAAAAACAACCTATATGATGCTTTGTATGAGGTCTTATTTTATGAAATACATGAGTATGTGTATTGATGGTTGGCTACTTAGGTGACTTATAGAAGTTGAAGCTATGGATAGCTCCTTGAGTAGATAAAAGAGTGCCTAGAGAGGGTTGAGATCCTAGATACCACTTGTAGTAGAGCATTAGACAAATGGTGGAAAGGAATTTTAAATGGTTATATACTTGAATTCATAGTGTTAATATACTCTTGCCTTGAGGAAATAAAGTATTAGTTTTTGCATGAACCTAGAGGCACATTTATGAAAGAGTTTAGTGTAGATCTTACGAAACTAATTTTGGATTATGGATTTAATACCATGATGACGGAAGGCTAAAGTTATTTCACATGTAAGTATCACAATAGGGAAGAAGGGGATGTGTAGGTAAAGCACAATAGAAGGGGATGAGTAGATTGACACCATAGACATCAAGAAATAGACTTATAATAAGAGAAGGCATAGGCTGATGGAAGATATGGAACCTGAAAGTGTTGAGAGAACTTGTAGTGATTAGGAAGGGCATGGGGAAGGATCTCTTGAATTGAAGTAGTGTGAAGAGAGGAACAATGAATCCATAGATCAAGCTCAACTATTGATAGGTGAAGAATGTGATGGGTCCCTAACAAATTTGACCATTGGAGATGTACTAAATGCACCTACCCCTTTTGAACCTATGGTGCAAGCTCATGCACTAGATCCCACACAGGAAGAAAGAATAATGATAATTAACCTTGTTGTCAACATATACTTTAGCCATTTTGAAGACTTGGACTATATTTTGTGATTCAACAAGTTGTTCCTTATGAAGAGTTAAGTGAGGATACCTATAAAAATTTGAGTGCTAGCTTGATAACACAAAACATGAGCACATATATTCTAGCTCAGCCAATATCAGCTTCACAGATTGGGTAATATCCTAAAGGAAGTGGCTTGATGCCACAAGTCAGTAGTATATCACCATCATCATCTACAACACCAACAGTAACAATGGGACTAATGCTTAACCCACTATTTAGAGGTATTAGAGGGCCACTACCAAGATAAGTACTAGGGGGATAAGCACTTTAAATGCCAACTTCCCCTACCACATATCCATTATGAGATGGACATGCAATTGCCAAAGTATTTTAACATAGATAATTCAATAGAGAATGTACTAAAATGTGAACTACAATGGTGTGCTCGAGGTATAAAATAATTTGAGCATAAGGCAACCTAGTTCATGACAACTCTACTTGATCATACCCATACTTGGTATTGGAAATTTGATCCTAACTAGGCTATTGTTGATTAAGACATATTGAAGGAAGTAATCTTGAAAGAATTTGATATCCCTTAGTTTGAATAATAGAGCATCACCATGCTCAAGTAAATTAACCAAGGATTATTAGAGAGTGTGTGCCTATATGATGCCAGATTCAAAACTCTTATTTCTAATCTTCTTTATGATATTCAGACCTCCTAACATGCATAATGGTTTGTTGGGGGATTGTTAGTACCATTTAGAAGAGCACTTTCTATGAAGACATTCATAGAACATCACAAAAAACTTGAATCTATACTCAGAGCTAAGGTAGTAAGAAGTGTCGACATTGGAATTAACCCATTTATGGAGTTAAAAATTACATCCATGGCCAACTAACTCTAAAAACTTACCTCTATTTCATCAAAAGACACTCAAAGTAGGTTATGGTGTATTGATTTTGAAATGGAAGGCCATAATAAATAAATTCCATCAAAAAAATGTGTGCACATTGCTTTTAAGCTATGAAGTTTTTCATAAGGCATATGATGTTTTCAATTGCCCTTTATTTCAATGTACCAATAAAGTTAAAATAACCATCTATTATCAATTGTGTGAGACTTACACTCATACCACAATTGATGGCCGAGTGATTGATGAGATACACAAGAACATGAAAAGAGGTGCATGGTAGGACAATACAACACTTGAAGGGCAAGCTAATCCAAGAAATGAATGCTACATATAATAGAATGTAGTTAATGGTATGCAATGAGGCACTCGAGGGTGAGGTGGAGGATGTGGTGGAGGAATATTCCCACCATGATAATGTTATAAGCACAGTTTGACTGAGACCTATCAATGTGACTGCCCTACACATCCAACATGTGGGTGTTATTGAGGAACACATAAGTTTAAGGAATGCCCAAACTTGTATAAAAAATTAACCCAAGGAATGCCTAACACAAACAAGGGCACAAGAATGATCAGGGATGAATAAAAAAAAAGATGGACTCCAAAGGTACAATTGACCCATATGGAGCCAATCAAACTATAGGCAACTAATCATAGTGGATTCACCACTCAGCCATTAGTTGCACCAATCCCTGACTTACACTTGAAATATGGGGAACATAGACACACTGAGTACATAATATAGCTTGAACCCAAATTTGTACCTTACCTAGACCCTATGTGCCAAAAATATGTATTATAGTAGGGTATGCATGTGATTTAGAACCTACAAAGAGAGCTCTAACTGGCATGAGACCTATAAACACAATCTTCTACCTCTTACAATAAGCAAGATGATCAAGTTGCTGAGGTACAAGAGCCAACATAGATTTTACACCTACAAACAAAAGGGATGTTACCTATATTGAATAATTTGATTTTAGAGCATGTAGGAAATAAGCCAATTGAAGTTGTTATGCCACACATAGAAAGGATGTAATAATTTAGGCATACCTATAATGTGGAGTATGATTAAGAACTCCTGATGAATGCCACCATTGATGGATGGTATGTATGTGAGGTCCTTATGGGCACAGGTGCCGAGGTCAATATATTGATAGAGAATGCATGATATAATATGGGTAGGCCAGCCTTGAGGCCTTCACTTCATGTAATTTTCATGGCCAACAAATCTAGGATGCAACCAATTGGGATTCTAAAAAGCACTATTGTTGATATTGTTGACCAAATTTGACCTACAAATCAAATTAGGGCACCCCTAGGTAGAAATTGGTTTTTATATGTTTTATGGGTCTAATACATATGTAAATTTTTTTAATAGGTTAATTAATTTCATTTAATGTTATACTAGCCTTGGTCCTTAGTCATTTTAGTCCTTCTAATCATTTCGAGTCATTTTGAGGTAAAAAAAGGGGCATTTAATGACTTGTATAGATTTTTTGGGTAGTTTGAAGGTTTGAAAATGTTATGTAATGTTAAATTTGTCCTAAGAGGTCTTAATCAAATATTGGTAATTGAAATTGGCAAGTGATTAAAAAAAAAGAGCAATTTTCTTAGGAAAAAGGTGAGAGTGGCACTGGTACGACCCATGGGGAAGTGTGCCACATGGGATAAGATCTTGGAATGTCTCTTTAGCTTCCCTAATCTCAAATACACATTTTAAATTCTTTTAAAGTGTCAAAATTGAGCTAAAACCATGTTTTCCCTTTTTTACCCTTCTTGGCAAGCAAAAGCAGTCTTCAAGTTCATGCTTAGGCCAAATAGCTAAAGAGTTTTCAAGAAAAAATATTTTATAAGATGGTATTATAATTATTTAAATTAATTTTAATTAAAATATTTTGAAGAATTATGGCTCATGCTTCATGAACCATCCTCATGAAGTTGATTATGTTTTTCTGCTTGTTGTTTCATTCACCCTATAAGTTTTTCTCCATTTTTGGCAATTTCATACAATCTAGTTGGAAATATTGGTTTTATATGATTTTGTATTCATTATATAATTATTTCCATGCTTATTTTCATGTTTCAAAGTGTTTGGATAAGTCAAGTACATCAAAGTTGCAAGAGAAACACCATTCTATGTTACAAGCAACTTTTCCTCTATTTCCAAAATATTTATGTTTGATCATGATTCTAGGGTTGTGATAGATTTGTTTCAATGTCTTATTTTCCCCCTCATATTTAAATTTCATTCTCTAAGGCAAACTCTCCATGAAGGTGCAGTCACATGCAGCTTACCATTCATGCATCCATTAATGAACATGTGTAGGTGTCATGGAGAAAAATCATGTTGAAATGGATGTTTTAAATTTGGTTCCAAGACCATCATAATTATTTTCACCTATTTTTATAATTGGAGAGGATTTAAATTCTTTTTATGAGGTCTAAACTATACACATTGTCCACTTGCATTCATTGCCTGCATACAACTTAGAATTTGCACCTACAGGTGCCTTTGTAGAGGTTTCATGTGTGAATGGAAAGGTTTATAGTTGTTTCAAACAATTTATAATTATGAAAATATAGTTAAATTTTTTTAGGATACCTAAATTTGAAAACAAACATGTTTAGTCTGCTCACTGCCTACCCTTCCATCTTCACTAATTGCATTATGGCATAACCACCTACAGTTGGCCTGAACAAAGAGATAAAGAGTCATATTGATGTGTTAAGGCACATAATGGAGATAATTTTGAATTTATAAAATTATAAAGGGATCCTAATATACACACCAGTAATAAAATATTTCTAAAACAAAGTTAAATTCATCTTCAAAGTAATGATTGTGTGTTTCAGGACTCTTTTCCCTAAAGATGCAAAACATAGGTCCAAGAGGGTTTTGTGAATATCATATAACAAGGCTGTGAGGAATTTTGAGACATCAAAATAGTATATTATTTTATCTGCCACATATAAAAATAACTTTTCCAAGTTTGAAGGACAAATGAGCAGTGGTGATTGGGTTTGTTGGAGGTCCAAGGTTGCCAATTTATGACTATTTCTAGGAAATGAAGTCTACAGGCCTAAGTCTTCAAGATCCCTCACACTTAATGATGAAAGGATAGATAATGATATCATATGGGTTATTTAAAAATGACATAATATAGCATTCATGACATAAAAATATCATGAAGTGTTGGTGAGATAGGTTTCAAAGTCTAGTAACCACCTACAACTGTGCATAACTCCATGGAAGTGCTCACCTACAACCAACTAGACCTAAAAGTGTAAAGATACTTGAGTTTGTTGCTATATGGTGAGTTGTAATATTAGATGATAATTTAATTATGTAAAAAGAGTGGATAAGGTAAAAGCTTCATCATTTAAATCCAAATCACCTTTTAGGTCTCGTGAACATCTAATGACAACCTACAACCAAGCTTAAAGCAAAAAACATAGTCTTGTAGGTCAAAGAAAGAAGGAAGACCTAAAACCATGTTTTTATGAAGTTATAAAGTATGGATAATTATTACATGAGTGGAATAGGTATCATTAAGCTATTGAGGACATTTCAAGACCTTACTTTCCTATAATGTGAGGAGACAGTCCGTACAGTCAACTATAGGTGATGAGATAATAAACTAAGAAAGGGTGATTCAAATGATGATATAAAGACACAAAAGGTGAAAAATGGGTATAAAACATGGATAAAATATATTATAATATAAAAAAAAATTATAAAAACTATTTTAAATACTCAAAGATGCATAAACACCTACAAGGAGGGAGACACCTACATGCAGGGTTAACTTACCAGTTAGGCCTGATTGAGCAAGGAAGGGTTTTAATATGCAAGGAAAGATTAGGAGGGTTTAATAGCATTGTGAAAATAATTATTATGGTTTAAATAACCGTATTAAACCCTCATAATGGATAAAAAATCAAATGAAAGACACTTCCAAGTGCAAAACACATTCCACATGAAGAATCCTGCATAATCTATCATAAAAGGAAGTCTGTCTTGGAACTCGAGGCATTTGGAGGGTAAAATTACCTATTATAGAGTTGAAAATTTATGTATATAAGCTTTATTACTTATATAATATCTTATAATATTCACATTATTTATGGAAACAAGGGAGTTCCCTCTATTTTGTCTCAGACAAAGGGCACTCCCTTATGATCACAAATTAGCAGTTTTGGAAAAGTGTAGTAAATGGATGGTCTTAGGAGGTGTTTGAAAATTTAAGAGAGATGTATGATGTTGTAAAAAATATATGTAAACATGAAAAATCAATCATATAAGGATTGATTCTATAAATGGTATCTCAAACTCTTAAATTTGTAGATAGGCATACTAGGCATGGCCAAGCCTAGAGGTCCAAATGTGAAAGCATTTTCACATACACCCTTATGTGGGAATTATAAATTGATAAATAGTGTTTATATGGTTATTTTATAGGTGTTAAATCTTATGGAATGAATATAGGTCCAACAAGATGGTTTGGATGGCAAAGATTGCACTTAGACTTGTTAAGCAAGGTTCAAGCCTAATGCCTAAATGAGAGGTCAGTTGCACTTATAAAACGAGATATGATTCAAATAATATTAGAGAATGGTTATGGGATAAAAATATAGGTTATAAATATTTTTAATGGTAGAGAAACCACAAGTAAGCCATTTTTGGCCTAAAAGCAACATCAAGCTTGTGTAGAAAGTGAAAAACTAGCTCGATAAGAGAGGTTCAAATGGTCACATATTTCATGAGTCCTTGAATGGAATAAAGAAGAGTTTGGTGAGGTTATTATGGATCATGAATAAAATTATAGTTTAATTTGTCTACAAATTCAATGTTAGAACTTTATGAACAAACCTTAAGAGTGAAAATAGGGCTAAAACCCTTGTTAAACCCTTGGAGTGACCAGGTTGGAGAAGTGAAGATGGGAAGATAATATAAGGAAATATGTTGACCCTAAAAGTTATTAAAACTTTTAGAGGACTCAGTCAGTCTCCCTATCATCAAAATTAGCTGTATGGAATCTATATGAACATGGTAGAAATAGGGTTTTATTGACTCATTTATGTGTTGTGAAGGTTTCAAGAGGTTCCAAGAGATTAAAATTACATGGGAGGAAATATTGAGACTTAATATAACTAAAAATTTAAATTTAATTCCTTGAAACACATCCTAAGTGCCTCAACTAGATGCTTCATCTTAGCCAGTCAAAACTGGCATAATGGACAAGCTAATGAGAAGGGTGGAAAACTTAAAGTGAGCTGATTTTAAGGTATTACTAATGATTATAAGGACATGGAGGGTATTTAAACTTGTCATAAAATAAATATAATATATTTTCATGGAAAATTTATGCCTTTTTAGAGGCCAAGTGTGTAGGGTGCATGAAAGAAGAATTATTTAGACTACAGATGATGATGGCTAATTCCCAAATGATTCCAGATGACCATGCCTACATGAATTGAGAGGTATGTATGGAATAATTACCCTTAAATACAATCATAATACCTATCCCTAATAATTTTTGGGATGTTCAAATAGGTCTAAATCATAAAGGCAGTTTATTGATTTAGAATGACGAGTTTTATGCCACTTTTCAAGAGTTTCATGCTTTGAGTTGACACTTATGATTCTTAACCTTGCATGGTTTATCCCACATCCTTTTATCATGTAAAAGTAAATAATTCTCTCAGCTTAACAAGTGTCCTTATGACCCTTAGAATTCTCTCTTCTCCTTTCCCTCTCAAGTTCTATAAGAACTAGCCATTTTGGCTATTGTAACATATGTTCCACCTGAATATTTTGAAGCCTTAATCATTTGCAATACATTTGATCAATAAGACTACTAATTTTTTACCTCTTCATTACTATTCATAGTGTGTTCTACTTGAATTTTATATCTTTCTTAGTGAAGACTATGAATTCCTTAGTATGTTATCTCATTCTTTCATCCTATTTGTAATTGGAAGGCTTCTTATTATAGGGCATGTGAAGTGTTATAGGAAATGTCAAACATTGAGTGAGTTAATAGATTAATTAGTTCCATTCAAGGCCTCTTTTCTAGTCCTCATATATTTTCACATTAATCCATAGCATCATAATGTAACATCGATGTGAGAAGATGCAGATTGAAGGAGTGTATGTTTGGTTAGTCTTTTATTCACATGTGTAACATGTTGCTGCTTGGAAGTCATCATGTTATTTTTTGTATCACCTCCATTAGAATATTTTAATTTAATTTATCTCTCTCCCTTTCCCACCCCAAAGTTTAGGTGTAGTTGCAATCTAAAGTGGTACATCAAGGGAGCTATACCTATATAGAGATTCACCTCATCCTTAGGATATCCACAAGCCTAGAGGTGTTTCCATTGTTCCACTTGGATGAGTACATCTTGGGAATATTATAAAAAGGTGTAAATCCAAGTGACTATAGATATCATGGGCACCTATTTCCATGCTAAATTTGAGGTAATCAAGTTGGCCGAACAAGATAATTATCTAGTGCTCTTGTGAAGGATATGGTGCTATATGAATAATGTCAATATGTGCTTCAAGAAGAACTATATAACCTTTGAAAATGGCAATGATAGGGTAATGATCCCCCTCTTAAGTGACCAAGGATCCCCCATGTAGAAAGAGTTGATCTAGAGAATGAGATCAACCATATCTACAACATCATGACACAAGGTGCTAAGAATCTCAACCCCAATGAACAAGGAGTGTTTTATTGGGAAGATGGACATTTGGCCTTGGACACCACCAATGTTGCGTGTGATTGATGGATTGAAGAATCTTAAGAAATGATTTTTCAGAGGTGCTACTTAGTGAGCATGAAAGTGCCAAAACCTGTGAGGATTAGATGGGTCTAGATTGATCACACTTCAAAGAAATGGGTATTTTATAATAGAAAGAAGGGGAAGAGAGCATTTTTCTTGAGAAAAGGTAAACTTGCCATGTTCCTGAGATATGAGGGGAGAAATCCTATGGAATAATACATTCATAACCTTGAGTTGTGTGTCCAAAAGGAGGTAAACAAAATGGGTGTATTGGTGTATACTTTGAAAATCACTACTACTCATTGGTGGGTAGCATAGAGGTCTAGCCTACCAACTTAGAAAGATGTAAAAATAGCCATCTACTTTAGATTTGGAAAAAGCAATGAGGACTTGGACATTTTTACATACTCTAGTGATTTAGACCCAATAGTGCACATATGCTTATTCGAAGAAACATGGATTGACTGTGGTAAAAACACCCTAGGGAACCTATGGGTGCATGCCTTATGTAGAACCTTGAAGACATGAACATGATCTTAGTATGTTGTTAATGAAATGAACTACAAGATATCCAGTTGGGATGTCTTAAAGGATAAGTTTGTGTACACCTTCTCCTTTTCCTCACATAACTTGGAATTGGTTGAGCTATTGCAAGTAATTTGAAGGATAGTGTTTGAGGACACTATAATATTAGAGGAGTGCCTAAAAGATATATTTAGGGAGAAAGGATTAGTTCTCTTGATAATCTTTGAGGAACAAACACTCAATAATGACTCAAGTTATAAATATGTATATCTAAAAAGCATGTAATTATACATCCTTGACAAGAAAGAGGAATCTCATGGATTAAGTGGATGATAACACCCATGACGAGGAAGAACCTACTCATCTCCACATTGAAATAATTGAGGGAAGTAGGAAAGTTGAGGATACACATCTAGAAAGGAAATATCCCTACCAATCATCATTCAAAACCACCCTTGTAAGCATCAGCTCAGGGGGGAACCAAGGGTGGTTACTCTGGGTGCATATTGATTTGACATAGAGCTGGCATGAATTGTGGATCTCCTAAAGGATTTTTGAGATTTGTTCCCTTAAAATTATTGAGACAATAATGGAAACCACCCATCGCTTTGAAATATGAGTGTGAAGCTAGTAGATGGTGCATGACCTATCAAGAAGCACTTGTATAGAATGAAACCCAATCTCTATGCCAAGGTCAAAATGGAGATTGACAGTATGCTAGCCATAGGAGTTATCTATCTAGTGTATGAATCCAAATGGGTGAGCACTATGGTGATTAGAATCAATAAAGATGAGCACATTCATATTTGAATAAATTATAGAATGCTAAATGCTACCTATGTCATTGACCCATTCCCAAATCTATTCACTAATAAAGTCTTGGATGGCATTAGAGGTTGTGAAATCTATACTTTCACTGATGGTTTTTTAGGATACCATTAAGTCCAAATTGAAGAGTAAGACATGCCTAAAAAAACATTTGTGATAGAATGGGGTTATTTTACCTATAATGTGATGCCCTTTGGGATCAATAATGTGTTAACCATATTATCTAGAGTGGTCATCATTGCATTTAAGTATTTTTTCATAAGTTCTTATAGGTGTAAGTTGATGATTAGACTATGTATGGGCTCATGAAAGACCATTATGACAAATTATGCCTCATGTTTGAGAGGTACCAATAGTTATAAATATCCTTGAACCTTAAGAAGTGCATCTTCATGACACCTTTTGGTACGTTACTCAGGTACATCATCTATAAATATGGTTTGCTCATTAATCCCATGAAGATTGTAATAATCATTTAGCTCTAGATTCTTTCCACATAGAGAGATGTTCATACCTTTCTTGGCCATTATGAATATTATATAAAGTTTATAAGGAGTTATGAAAATATTGTGGCACTATTAGAGGAGCTCTTGCATAAGGATGTACCTTTCTATTAGGGTGCAACACAAGATGATGCCTTTGAAAATATAAAACTTAAGTTGGCTAGCATTCTTATTTTACAATTTATCAATTAGATAACCTCATTACACATATATGTTTATGTATCTAGATATATAATTAGTGTCATTTTAGCACAACCTAATGAAGGAAAAATGGATCATCCCATTTCCTTTATAATTAAAAACTTGACCCAAGTAGACCAAAACTATATAACAATTAAGCATGAAGCACTGGACATGGTCTACGCCCTAAAACAAATTAGGCAATACTTTTGACAACACCATTCATCTTTTTCATGGATCATGAGGTGCTTAAGTAATTTTTAAACAAGCCCATTCTCTATGAGTGAATTCATAGATGAATACTTATATTTCAAGAATTCCAATTCTTAGTTGTTTTCAAGCATGGAAAATAGAACTCGGGCCCAGATCATTTATCCCATATCGACTCTAATGATGTAGTAGTGCCTAATGAAGATGACATATCAAATTCATAACTCTATCGAGTCTATCACATCCATGAGGACTTGGAAGAGATAGCTTCTTTCCTAACATTTGGGTCTACACCCTAGACAATGGTAACCAAAGAAAAAAATAGCTCACAGTTCATGCCACCCATTTTTAGCTCATCAATGGGGAATTATACAAAGTAGATCGAGATGAAGCCCTATGATGATGAATCTTATAACAAAAAAGGGATACCATTTTATGTGAGGTTCATGAGGGAATAACATGAGGCCATTATGCTATAGATACAATGGCATGCAAGTTATTATAATTAGGCTTGTGGTGGTCAAGCCTATTATAAGATGCAAAGGATTATGCCAAGGCATGTGACATATGCTAGTGTACAAGTAAACCTAACCATAAATATGAGATGCCTCTTATCTACATTCTTGATTAGATTCCATTAAAAAAATGGGCCATTGATTTCATTGGGCCAATCACTCACACAACAAGGCACACAGGCACAAGATATATTTTAGTAGCCACTAACTATTTCACCAAGTGGGATGAGGTAGCACCAAACAAAAACTAAATAGTCACCACATCTATAAGGTTCTTATGGGAGAACATTATAAGACTATATGGGTTCCTACTTCATTTGACTAGTGATAGAGGCACACACTTCATCAATGAGACTGTGCAAATCCTACTAATCAAATATATGGTGGTACACCATAAGACAATACCTTATCATCCATAAGTGAATGACAAAGCTGAGGCATTCAAAATGATCTTAGGGATGTGCCTCATGAATATTTTTGATGTTGGTCACAAATATTGGGATGATCGAGTGTCAATAGTATTAAGGGCATACCACACAACCTACAAGCACCTGAACAAGGCTACACCATTTTAACTAGTATTTGTCACTGAGGTAAATCTACCAATAGAGTTTTTGGTTCCATCATTTCATATTGCATGTATTGGTCATTTGGATGACCAAGAATCATTGAGTGTAAAGATAGAAGACTTGGAATGCTTGGATGAGGTGCATGCCCAAGCAAGGTGGAGTTAGTAGATAGAGAAGGCACACTATAATTTGTGGCATGAAACACATATTAAGCATAAGGTATTGATTAAAGGGGAATTGGTCTTGATCTATGATTCCAAGTTACCTCAAGCACCCAAGAAAGCTACAAATTAGATAGAGGGGCCCATATGTCATCCATAATATATTAGAAAGTGGCACATGCAAGTTATGCATGTTATCAAGTGAAATGATCCTTGGGCATATCAATAAAAATTAATTGAAGCCTTATAGGAAATATGATGGTTTTTATACCATCAGACACTAACTTCTTAGTCATAATTCAGTTCTATCACATTGAACCTAATAAAGTTTGTCACAAGCCAAACATTTATTTAAAATTTGTGTTATTTTATGATGTGTTGGTGATGAGTGAATAAGCGAAGCAATTTCAAGCCCACAAACAAACTATTCTAGCACTTTCACATATAACTCTAGTTAGGTGAGTCAAGCACAGATGCTTTATAAGGACCTAAGGTAAGACACCAAAGTTTCTGAGAACATGGAGTTTTCTAGACTTGTACAAATTTGAGTACTAAGTGATGAAGAAAGGCACATAATATGCTAGTATGCATAAGATACAAGAGAATAAAATAAGATGCTAAGTGTGTAAGACACCAGAAGCATGAAGCACTAGAGGACTACCATAAGGGATTTGTATGGTGTAGGATAGGCCAAGGTAAGAGATGAAAACATAGATAAATCAACCAAGACAAGAAAGTACACTTGAAATGAAAGCCTCGTAAGAAGAGATGATGGAACCATGGAGACTGAATCATACACATATAAGGTGATATGCCTAGGTTACCATAAAGAAGGTGAAGGTCATATCAAGTGAACAAAGTGCAAGAGAAAGATCATCAGGAGAAGCTGACATCCATCCAAAGTGAGGTGAGAAGTGACCATTTGAACTACACTTCACTTCACCAAAAATATCATTAGGATAATTTATTGAGGTAATGATAGAGGCATAAAGATCCATATTAAATGCTGATGTGGTAGCATATTTTTATGGATTTCATGGGTGTTAGTAAATTCCAAGAAATTTAGGCATCACCATGCCATTAATCACCTATAAATAAGAAGGTAGTTGAATTAGGTGTATAAAGCAATAAAAGGTCGATTGGTTTAGGTTAAAAACCTCAAGTTAATTTGAACTAAGAATGTGGAGCACAGAACTAGATCTGAAGCAGAGTTGAAATAAGACAATGCTACCATAGTGAAACATTGAGGACCCATAGATGTAAAAAGAGAATGATGGAATATTGAGATTGACATAGAGAAGTGTTGGGCATGAATTGTGTAAAAACTAGATAATAGAAAACGAGAGTGACACCTAGGCTACCATTAACATCAAGTTAAGCTCAAGATTTGAAGTTGTAATAAAAAACCTCATGATTATGAGGAGTGTCAATAAACATTACAGGCTTTGATAAGTTAAGTAGACCATGCTTTAACACTAGCCAATTCAAGATGGGGAAGAAACATTTGAGTTTTGGTCTACCATAGGCACTAAAAGATGTCTAATGGGCATAGACAGTACAAGAGATGGCCAATACAAAGAAGAAAGTGTAGCTTGTGGAAGTGGCTAGCATTGCAATATTTGAGCTTAAGGTGATTACAAAGATGTCATATCAAAAAATGCAGTTTCCCAAGGAGGTCTTGGTAGGAAACAACTAGACATATTTCATGCACACCTACCAGCTAAAAGAGTAAACCCATCAAACCTATAGCAATGTGCAAGATTTAATGCCTCTTCACAGAACTTTAAGAGGGTGCATATGCAGCTGACACCATCTTCTATAGCTTCTCCAACCAGGTGTTAGTCATTGACACATGCCTGAAGTAGGCTAAGGGGGAGAAAGAGGAAATGATGGCATAGGTATACACTAAAATAAAGTTAGAGTGTATCTAAAAAATGGGGAAGGTCAATGCCTTAAGCACCTAGATCAAAGACCAAGAATAAATATTGGAAGCACTCTTCTGTACTTTATAAACCAAGACCTATGGACAAACATAAATCTTGGACGAAGGAATGGCAAAAGCTTAGGCAAACCTTGATGCCTTCTATAAGGAATCTGAGAAGATAGATGTGATCATACTCAGTGCCACCTCTATGGAGATAGATAACACATTTGAGGGACTCAAGATCACCATAAAGGGATTTGAGGAGTTCAACACTCAGTTGAAGGAGAGTGTACCTGAGTCCTATGCTTTGAGAGCATTGAAAGACTAGTCCAAGGCTAGACTAGAAATTTTTTATGGGGTAATTTTTGGCCCTAATTCATCTAAGTATGTATCCAAATCAACTTAAGAGACACAATGGTGTGAGGCAATCACTTGGTATGATTTTTGTTTTGGCATATTTTGTGCCAACTAGAGGAATCATCATAGACTTAATGCTAGTTGGTAGGAAGTTATCTAGTACCTAGTTTTTCAAGGCACTTTATTTAGTAAACTACATGTGGTAAAGATAGTTTAAAGGGGAAAGGTGATGGAGCCAACATAATTATCAAACAAGTATTCAACTCAGTACCCAACTTATACTCTCTACCCTGGCATGAAGATGCTCCTATCTGCTATAAAGTCGAGCTTGATCCAACAAGTAAAAAAATGAAAATTAAAGTAACGAAGCTCTATAGAATTGAATCTGGATATCATGGATGCCTCTTAGGATCCACATTGTAGTTCCCAAGCTTGCCTATGAGACTTTGGGCTGTGTATTAGCTAGCTACCCTTTAATTTGTTCTACATAACATATACTCAGTTCAACATTTAAAATTTAATTAATGAGTAAGATCAATTTTAGTAATTCATGGTATTCTTGGGTTTAATTTTTTTAGCTTTGTTATTGAAATGCGTAATGAATGCGATGTTTTTGGTATTATAAATTCTGTTTGAATGTTAAGAATGTTATTTTCAAGCTTTTAATTCACGACATTCATGACATCTCTATAATTTATGATGATGTCAGCCTACTTTATATAAATGGGCTAAATATTAATTAAAACCCATGCCCAATGATTTTAATCTTTCACAAATCATGAGCCTAGAATGAACTTGAACTAAGGCATTCTATTGAACCATCTTAGTACTGAATGGTGCTATGCCCAATAAAATAAATCCCTGTGCCCTTGAGATAATAGAACCACCAAATATAATCTTATACCCCTATAACCATAATGAGTTCCCCAAATAGGCTTTGTGATTGTAGACTATTAGACTTCACCTAGAACAACTTGTGCTAGTAAACCTACCAATGTCATTGTTAGAATGACCAAGTCCTATGAAGAATGAGTTATGTCATGGTACCACTAGCCTAATACAGGGCTCAGTTCTTTCTTTGTTGTGATTTGGGTGAGTGCATAAGGTTTTCACCTTATGTGAATTGATGCCAGCATAGTCGAGTGATAAATGTTGAGCATTATAGGATTATTCTATATTTATACCTAGTTGTAACAAACTAAAAGCTGACTTGGAACAATTGGATAAGCACCTGTTAGAATAAATGAATTAAAAATCCAACTTTTCTATAACAAATGTTATTTGAGTAAATAAATTTTATGTGAAGTCACATGAATGTTTAATTACTAGGTTATTACCTAACATATTTTTTCTTTTCCTATGAAGCATATAGCTATGGTAAGAGGTTTACAAAGATTTTGTGGTCTAGACAAATATTAATGTGATTTTTTTGCATATTTATAAAAACATATTGGGAGATTCCATCATTTATTTGTGATTTTTAACAAATATTGGAAATTTGTAATTCATAACAGGTCCATAAGGATTTCAGGAGGGTTTTTTAGGTGTTTCCAAACATTTTTGACAAAATATTTCCAACTAATTTTTTTTTTGATTTTAATGGGAGCTTAGAAATTTCTTAAAATACTTTTCCTAGATTAAACCCTACCCTATGTGCAAGGCTCTACAACTCACCTGGCCTATTTGATTCAAATCCCCTCTCTCATTCCCTCCACTCCCTACAGTGTCCACTATGTCATACACTGCTTCACTCACCTTTTAGGTGCTTCATCAAACATCACCTACTCACAGTGGCATGAGGACAAGTTTGGGGAGAATAGATTTATTTTATAGCCAATGGAATAATTTTTAGGCAAGTTTCCCTTCTTTTATTAAATATTTTTGCATTCTAATTTATACAACATTAGGGTAATCATTTATTATTTTTATTGGGAAATAGGTCTAGGTATGCATTTACAGAGATGCATTTGTGAGCCTATACCTCAATAAGGGTAGATGTATTTTAGGGTAAGAAAATGGTATTCTGCATATTTTTTTGTGTTATAGATGGAATGAATAAGCGATAATTGCTCATGGATCTAGTTAATGTATTAATTATTAATGCTACCATTTTCATTGTGTAGTTTTGTTGAATCCATTTTCCTCCTGAACAATATTAATGAGCTAAGATTGTGTTTTTCTGAGTATAGATAAATAAATTTTATATTACATAACCTTGTGGGTGTGATCTTTGGGCAACCTATAATTTTCATTTTACCAGCCTATTTGTAGTAGGTATAACACCTCATTTTTGGGCATACTTGTCTTTGAATGACAAAGCCTAGTCTCGTCTATAGGTCATGGTCTACATACTATTTGAGGAAATTGACTATATAAAATATGGTGCATAACTTCATATTTAAATCATGTTTGAGAAAATAAATATGATGTCAAGTCACAAGGATGTTTTATTACAAAGTTATTACCCGACATAATTTTTATTTTCCTATGAAGCATATAGCTATGGTAAGATTGTATTCCTATACTTAAGAGGCTATGGTAAGACGTTGGGATCAGGAGAAGGTTCAATTTCCTTGGGTTTGTATATTTATCTAAATTATCATAGAATGCTACAAAATCAGTATCTCAACTTGTGTAAATTCATGTATCCTAATAAATTTATATCTTGATATAAGTCAATATCAAAATATGAAAGACCATTCACAATAAATTATATGTGTTGAAATCATTAACAAAACCATTCACAATAAATTATATGTGTTGAAATCATTAACAAACATATAAATGAAATGTTGAACACGACATTCATAATACAATCCCAATAACCTATAGATGATTCCTTCTCAACCTTTGACTACAAGTGCTAGAGGTCACATATGGAAACAAGTGTCTTTGCAGTGTGGAGGATAGGTGTCATTCTATAGGAGAAGCCACATGCACTAAACACACTTCTACAACCCTTGGTAAATGTTTTATTTTGACATTGTCATTGCTATCCTCAAATGTTTATATTATGGTCTTTGATTTGATGTCGAATAAATAATTAATCACTTATTAACTATAACTGGGGAAAATAATAGACTATTCATAGCTTTCACCAAACATTACAAAATGGTTTCCATTCCTTCCCACTAGTGGATTCATATTTCCAGTCAAAGGTAGTCAGCATAGATTAATAACAATAGGCAAAAAGGACATTCAACTTAGCAAGAAAAAAATACATTGCATAACCATAAAGAACTAGGATCTCTATTATTCCTTATCACTTACAAGTATGCCCGAGAATGAGGTGTTATACCTATTGAAAATCCATTGTTAAAAGAAAAATTACATGTTGCCCAAATATCACAACTTCCACAAGGCTTCTCCAGTAGAACTGCTCCTTGTTTGGCCTATTGAGTGCAAAGGCACTTGGAATTGTCTTGATCTAACTAATCAAGGTTAGGGTGATTCTATTATTTTATTATTGTTATGTTTTGATTGGTAAGAATGAAATATTGAAAGCACATTGCCTTTTTTGGATCCTTGTAGCATGAGAATCAGAATTGAAGAATCAAAGTGTTGATGACATTGCAATGATTAGTATTTTACTTGATTATACATAAGTTGAATTGTATTATTTTTATGTCAATACTTATTGTGAAAGTGTTTACTAACAACTAGATCCTATTAAGTGAATAAGTGGATTATGGCATTGTATTTCGTTATATACCCAAATTATGTAAGTATGAGTTCAGTTGCCACAAATTGCTTCATTCTTTCAAAATAAAATTGCCATCTTAAATCTATTTATTTGTCCTATACTTAAAAAAAATGTATATATATAAATTGCCATGATGTTGTTTAAATTTGTGTGGCAGATTGTTTAATAGGAAAGGTGACTTGTTAGCTATATGTTGACCTTGTTTTGACATATTTATTTGCAATAACTTATTTGTCTATAATTACCCTTGGTTGAATATTTCTCTTAGCTTGTGAATTCAATCAACAATGTAGAATACCTGAATGGACCTTCTATTATGGTTTGGAGAACGTGCATACCCTACTCTAAAATATTTTCATAGTAATTATTTATTACAATATACGCACATTGAAGAACTAAATTATAATATAATTGTAGGCCCTTCTTTTCTTAATGGTAGGTACTAAAAACCACATTATAATATTTGTTATTTAAAGAAAACAACTTTCTTATTTTATAAAATTCATTGAAAACATTTTTTATACTCATATTTCCTTTAATATAATAATACTAACAAAAGGTCTTTAAAAATCTATTAAAATATTATCAAATTCTCTAATTTCTTTAAAAAAAAATTAAGTAATTAATTAAACACTATTTTTCCATAAAATATGATAATAATATTAATATCCAATTAATTAATGATAGAGTTTGGAAAAAGTGATTTGGAATTGGAATCCGATGAAGCAAGAGGCTATGGTCTCTAACCCTCGGTGGGCCTGCGCACCAAGGCAAAAAGTGAAATGCTTTTGTCTACAAATGATAAAGTAAGTGGTGTGTGGAGCACAGTTGCACACGCTCGCACCACGTGCTGCCTCTCACCCAGAGCGTGTCTTGCCATATATAAATATATGGCATTGCTCAACCCTTCAGTCACATGCAATTTTAATATTACTAAACAGCTTCTCCACTAAGTCCGCTCAAGTGAGAGTGAGGTGTTGTTGATTGCCATTAACAGTATGATGAGAGGTGTGCATATCTGTACCTTTAGAGAAACATTACAAAGGAGCAACTGTTGGTGGTACAGGCGACATGGTGATGGCGACGATGACGACGATGACGATGATAATTCGGACTATGCTCCAGCTGCTTCTGCTTCTCTTTCTCTAATGGCGCCGTTGCTTCAACCTTATGGAACACCTGTACATCAACTAATCCTGACCACCTGTGATGGGGCAGGTAACTTTTTTCTGCCTTCTCTTATATGTTAAAGCACCGACAGTCAATAGGAAAAACCATATTTTCTTCTTGGATGTACCTGCAACTTAGGCTCAGCTCTATCGGTCATTAACCTACCATTAATCATTATTATAATGTTTTCTCTCTCTTTCTCTCTTCAGCTACATTCAGCCTTAGGGTTTATGGGAAGAGGATTAACCATAATTTTAATGGGTTGTTTTTCCAATTTCTTTCCGTGATGTGCCCTGTTATTCTATGTTAACACTCTTAATGTGGTATTGCAGTAGAAATTTAACGCAGTGGAGGAAGCAGCGTCGGAGTAACGAAGAATGAGTTAATAACAGAGGCCACCTCGTTATTATTAATATATTTCCTAATTCCTAATTGCCACTATACTGCAATTTCTGTTATTGTGACTTGATCATCGCTATTCCTGAGAGTTTAACTAGATTATGTAACAGGCGTCCTTGTTTTGTTTAAGAAGATAGTTATAAGAAGGATGCAATCAAAGTTTTCAGTATATTGCAATTTCTGTCATTAATATAATTCCTAAGTCTGTCATTAATATAATTTCTAATTCCTAATTCTGTCATTAGTTTTCAGTAGTTCAATTGAGACGCTTTGGCTTACAGTCCAAACCCACCGAACCAGACCACAACAGTTCAGTCACATGACGCAGATGACGTAGTTTTATTTTTATTCCTTTTCTGCCTTGCCGCCTAACAAGGGGTCGACGTCCTGTCTTACTGGAGCCGAATTAGTTCTAACAAACGGTGATTTTCGTAACAGTGCCAAAACGGTCCGTTAAACGTAAGGGCAACAAAACGAAAATGATATGAGGGAAACATCTGATATAAGTCATGGATCTTGATCCTGTTCTTCAGCAAACCACCCTGCAACAACACAATATTATCCATCGATCAGAACAATAATAATAATATTAAAACTAGGTTAAGATTCAGAAAATATAAAAAACAAAAAAAAAAAAAAATCTTTACATTCTTAAAAAACAAAAAAAAAATTGTAAACATTCTTCCTATAGGTAGGGATCCAACCCAGGGATCCAACATTCTTCCTAGACCAAAGATTCCTCTGAAAATGCACCCTCAGAGCCACCATTATGACCGAAGCCCTCTGTTCCAGCTTCAACGCTAATCCTTGCCCTAAACGCTGTGTGAGGAGTGAAGTGAACGCCGCCGTTATTGAGTCCACCATTCATAGCCTGACTCACTGCCTCTAAACCAAACGTCGCTCGAGCAGGGTTTAGAAAACTCCCGGCCAAGCCCTTGCTACTGTCATCATATCTTCTGATCGCTGAAGAGGCGTACCACTCCTCGTCTGAATCTGATCCTACTTCATCCAAAGGAAAGTCAAAGAGGCCCTGGGACCAAAGTTGAAAAACGCAGAGGGTGAGGAAGAGGAGATTCTGGTTTAAAATAGATATAAAATAATAAATAAGATATAATTAATTCTATTATTATTATTAGAAAATATAAAGATATGTAAAGTTTAAAGATGTATCCTGTATAATATGAGATCGGTTTAAATATTTAGAATATGACAATAAAAAAATGTTTTAAAAAATATTAGAAAATAAAATAAAGCATAAAACTTGTGAAAATAAAATGTTAAATTCTAAAAACATGGTGTTTAAAGCGGGGGAATGTTATGTTTCATTTAAAGAAATAATATTTGGTATATAAAATTTATTTTGATGACTGTATTTAATTGTTCTGGGCCTTTTAAAAAAAAAAAAATGTTCAATTTTTTTTTGGGTCTTTATTTAAATTTTTGGGAAAAAAAGGTTTTTTTTAAAATGTTGATTAAAAAGTTAGACCTAAAATTTATAAAGAAAAAAACATATTTTCTAGGCACCGTGTTATATAAATAATTGCTGAATGGTGAATTATCGGAGTATTTGTCTAGCCTCTCAGTAATATACAATAAGCATTTAATGAATATGCTAATAATGCTATAAAAAATTAATAAATAAAAATTATAAAAACATCTTACTAATGTGTAATTTAACAAATTTTAAAGTTTTTACCTATTTTAATTTATAGGTGTGCATATATATCAATGAAAAGGAATATATGTAGAAATAAAATTTTGTAAGTTTAAATCTCTCAAACAATATTTCAATGTATATATATACCTGTAATAATATGTATATGTATATATATGTATATGTATATGTATATATATATATATATATATATATGACAAATACTAAATAATAATAATCTATTGAAATATAAAATTTGAGAGTGATATAAATGATTTAATTTTAAGGTGAGTATAATTACAATATGAATTCAAGTGCCTTGAATTTATGCTTCATCTTACATATATTTATGAGTACAAATTTTAATGATAAAAATCAAGCTAAACCAAAATATCGAATTGTATTATAAATGAATTTGAATACAAGATTAAGTATAATCTTAAATAAAAAATGATCTAATATCAATGTGAAGAAGAGTCAACCTTATCATTTATATGATCTTCAAAATTAAAATAAAATATTAATAGATGCAAATCAATATTAGACACCATGTTCGTCATGGTCATGTTGAATGTGATAATACACATATTTAAATATGAAAAGTAAAATATATGCTTCTTTTTTGAGATTTGAGATGACTCTATGAAATACATATATAAACATAAAATCATAAACAGATCATATATAAGATAAAAAATGAAATTATAAATGTAAAACATAATAATATATAATTATGGAAATATGTATGTTATAATTAAGATTAAAATATAAACTTATAATGTAATCAATATAAGCACAAAAATGATATTCCTCACGTAAAATAAAATATTAAAAACATATAAAAAAAAATAATATCATACTCTATATGATCTCAAGATATGAGAAATATTAAATTATGATTATATGACCTTTTCCATATAAAATACATGACAATAATCATAACAACAAAAAAAATATTAAAATATTATACATGATATTAATTATATCACTATAAAAATATACTAAATTTATAATGAAAATCACCATAATAAATTATTTTTAACATATATAACTTATACAAAGAATATAATTTGTACAAATGAATCACAAAATTATATAAAAGCATTGTGCAGTCACATTTAATGCATAAAAAATACATTAAACCACATAAAATACATAGCATGCACATAAACAAATCAAAACCCATTAAATAGTTACGAGAAACATTAATAAAAAAAATATAAAAACCACATTGAAGACACTTTAATCATGACAATAAAATCAACTGTTTGACTAAATACATAGTAAACACTTTAAACATGGATATATTAAACATAACAAGCACTTTGACGGCACACTAAACTCATGAAGTCAACAATAATGTATATCATACATAAATAGGAAGATATCAATAACAAAAATCATCTCAAGCCCATGAAACTACATATTATGTAGTCTAAGGATACACCATGCACATTAAAAAACATCAATCATATGAGTACACGCTATGAAAATTAGAAAAGCAGGCATAAGTGGAAGCATATAGTACAGAGGGTATACTTTACTATAGAGAATACATATCACGAAACATAACATGAGATAATGAGAAATTATAGTAGAATAAAATAATACAACGAATAAAAGTGTAAAGTGGGACTAGGATATGCCCTAGATTTCTTATAGACGTTCCTTTAAATGATCATGGGATGTGCTCCTCGTTTACTGCAAAACCATGATAATGAAATTATAACTTATTGAATAAAAATACTTACATTTAACATTACAATCATGTCAATGATATATATGAAAAATAATGAAATAAAATATTTTTTTATAAAAATAAAAAATAAAAATAATATGTATTTTATTATAACAAAAATATATATTTTTCTTAATAATTTATTAAAATATATAAAAAAGTCATCATAAAATAGTAAATTAATAAAACACCACTTTTAAATACATCACACATGATAAATATTTATAAAAAATATTATAAAATAATAAAATATTTAACAAACCAAATATAAGTTTCTAAAAACAAATGTGATAAAATTAATTACATAAATATAGAATTTTAAAATCATATGATTTTAAAATTACATCAAAAAAGCTAACCAATAATACAAATGATGCATAATATTCATTATAATATCTAAAATGAAACTTTAATATATTTAATAATATACTAAGGTATTGAGGCACCTATAAATCTAAATATAAAAAATGATCATCGTCATTATATTCCTCTACCATATTTTTCACCGTGTAACTATTCTTATGGTTAATGTCTCATATATTGATTTTGTTTATGATCTTATAGTTCTCTTGGAGATGCACTCATATTGGGATATGTTTATACTACCCTAATTTATTCACCATTATTTTGGGTATAAATTTTGTAATTTCTTTTGATGTTGCTTTGCATTTAATTTCTCTATAATTTTTTTTTAATTTTGAAATACTAATATATATTTAATTGTAATCATTTGATTTTAATGTCTAAATTTTAAATTTTATTATATAATAATAAAAATTTATTTTATTTAATATATTTAAGATTTACTAAATATAAAATGGTGTGTTTTAGTACTGGATACCATATTATATAAGTTTTGAATTATCTTTGAATTTATTTTATTTTGAAAAATAATTTAATCAAGAAGTTTTCTACCAATACTATTATATCTTTAAATAAATTTTGAAGTGTATATTTAATTATGTAAATGAATTTCAAGACTTTAGATAAACTTATAAATGTATATGTTAAATCTCGAACCATTATTGACCATCATGTCATATTTTTTCTTACTACTTATGAATGCTCATATGAATAAATGTCCATTATATGAAATATCAAGTGAGACATTATCATCAAATAAAATATAATTATGTCTTATTTTTCTTCACTATATCAACTAATTTTGTTTGAATACTATATTGACATTACTATTTTTATTTTATTCATATTTTTTGACTTAGTAGTTATATTAATACACTTGAATTAATACTTATTTTGATCAATTGTATTTGATTATTACCTAATAAAATAATGGATTTGATGCTTCAAATCCATCTAATCATTTGTTAAATTTAATTTGGAATTTTATGAATTAAATTTCATTGGACTAGTGTCCAATGAAATATGACATATCCAAGTAACCAAAGTGAAACACATGTAATTTTAAGAACTATCATATCGAAAAGATGATCAATTATTGTTATTATTAATGTATAAAATATTAATACCTCTTGGAATAGTTATAAGAGTTTTAAAAACATAAAAAAATATGTGAATTGATAAAATACACTCACATTGATTTTAACTGGATCATGAGGTTTTCTTGTTTAATTAATATTTATTCATTGAGAGCCTATTTTATTTACATTTTTAATTCCCCCATGTAACTCCCTAAATCAATTCAATTTAATTACCTATCTACCTCTATGTATTCATTTTACAATACTCAAATAATTCTTGAAATAAACAAGATGGGAAACTTATCATTCTAAACAATTACCCTATTTTTTTTTGTAGTTGTTAGAGGTGAAACTATAACTTAATACAAATTGGAATATTTATAACTATCATGCAAATGATTACTATACCAATAAATTTATACCAATTATTTTTCAAAATCACATGAAAAACTAGAGTTTTTGATGGCAACCAAAAATTATCTCTCTATCTCTATGACCAAACTAATGTAAATAGGTGTATTGAGGTCTAACCTTAATTTTTAATAGATATATTATTCCTTAAATTATATTTTTATCCTTATCATGGTTTTAGTGACTACACTCCAAGAATCCAAAGGATTCATTAATTTTATTTCAATATCATGAAACTCAAAAAAGAATTCTTTCCTTTTCTTATGTTTGTACTCCCCTCCATATCTACTTCTTTGTAACAAGATTGTAATAATGATTATTAAACCTAATCATAAGGCTTATTATATTTTATATGGATATTTAAATACTTCACAAGGTATCATTATGTTCTCAACAAAGTTATTGGTTATCTTTAGATGTTCTCTTCATTCTTGAAACATGTTTATACCTTATCTATGTTCACTTATTTTTAATAACTAGTAAAGAGGGTTTTCATATATAATTGATTGTCATAGACTTCAATAAATTGACTCTAATTTAGATTATTAATGCTTTAGTAGGGAAATTAACTATAATAATATCTCTCTAACCCAAATATATACCTTCCCACTTCACTATGTTAACTAGCCAAATACAACAAGATAAAAATAGGCTCTCTTTAGGAATACTCTTTAAATATTGCTAATGACTTTTTTATAGACCTTTTTTCTGTGTAAAAAATTAGAGTTTAAAACATTCAATTAATTTAAAATATTATTTCATACAACACATACCTGTTTTACTTGATTGTTTGGTTCTTGCAATAAACACAATAACACTGGGTCTTTTCACAAGACACACTTCTTTAGACCTAACCAACTACGTCTGTTCACATGTTATATTTGATAAATTATTCAACATCAAAATCCTTTCACATTATATATGTATTTTACATGCATTTATATGACACACAACTGAATATACAAGCCTTTGTCATTATTGATAATTTTGATCCCATAGGTCAAATTACAACCTTTATTATTCAAAACTTGCATAACCATGCCTTTTGTCTAAGTGTCATAAATTAGTCTTTACAATTTTCCTGAAAGGGTCATCTTCAAAAAATCCAAAAGGAATTGGGATTTTATAAGATTTTGAAGGAACTGACATTTTCAAAAATCCTGAAAGGTCTTTTCAACTTTTCTAAAGAAGGGACTAGTTCCAAATTTTAGAAAGGCATCTCCAAAAGGTCAAAAGGTAGAATTCTTTTAGAAAAAGGGATCATTCAAGAATTCTACAGGGTTCTTTTTCATTCAAAAAAGACACTTTCAAAAAGTTTTAAGGGCTCTTTTCCTTCAGGAAATTTTATTTTCACAAAATTTGAAGGGTTCATTTTTTCAGAGAGGACCATTCCAATTTTTTCAAAAGGTAATTTTCATAAAAAATAGTCCTTGTTAAAAGTCTGAAAGGTCCTTTAAATTTTTTTTGAAGGGTTTTTTCCTTCAAAAAAGTCCTTTACAACTTTGTTGAATGGGAAGAGGACCATTCCATTTTTATTGAAGGGATACTATCAATTTTGCCAAACAGTCTATTGTAGAAGTTTGATGGACTTTTCAAAATTTTGAACGATGCATTTCTAAAAAGTTGAAGGGGATCTGCCCTTCAAAAAAAGGCATTTTCAAATGAAAAATGGACCATTAAAAAAATTATGAAAGACATTTGACACTTTATCGAAGGGTATTTTTTATCGAGAAAAAAGTCTAAAGAAATTCTCCAAGAGGGCAGTTTCAAAAGATCTGAAGGGTCTTTCCAAAGACAAAAGGTCCATTTTGACTCTTTGTAGGGCAAGAGGACCATTCCAATTTTTTTGAAAGTTACTTTTCATAAGAAATGGTCCTTTTTAAAAACTCCAAAAGGTCCTTTACAACTTTTTTGAAGGGTTCTTTTCCTTCAAAAAAGTCCTTTATAGCTTTTTTGAAGGGCACGAGGACCATTCCAATTTTTCTAAAGGGATACTTTCAATTTTTCCAAATGGTCATTTCAATTATTTTGAAGGACCATTTTAGAATTATGAAGGCAATTTATGAAATTTTGAGGATGGAAAATTATTTCAGATAATTTATTTGAAGGAATTGTCCATTGCAAAAAAATAAAAATTGAAGACCTAATTTCCTTCAAAATTTTTATCCGAAGGAATTATTCAAGGCAAAAGAGATAAAAAATCCATAAAAAAAGGTCCTTGCCAAAAATATCGAAGGGAATTTTCATTAAGCCTAAGAGGCATTTACATGAATTCCTTCAGAAAAATTATTTGAAGGAAAAATGCATAAAGAGAAAAGCTTTAGACAAATTATCTGAAGGGATAGTTCAAAGGAAAGAAAGAAACAATTCTTTCAAGCAAATTGCTCGAAAGAAAGAAAAGTCCAAGAGTGAATCCACTTTTCTTTCATCTGAAGAAAAGGATGAAAGAAAAAAAAGCTGAGAGGACTTTACAAAGAGCCCAAAAAAAAAGCCCATAGTAATTGGCCAAAATAGAGAAGGGTAAAGGAAATATAAAGTTACCCAGTGTAAATCTAAAGGACCAATTAGTCAGGGACAAGTGGCATAAGAACATTAAACTAGAGTGATTTTAGTAGCCAATCAGTAGAAGACAATGAGGACTTCCTATTTTGACTCTGATGACGTGATCTATAGCTCACATTCAAAGCATTCAAAGTGGCCCAAGCAAGATTAGACTACAGTAAGGAACACATTAAGTTTTTAATGTAATAATCAAATTATTCAAACTTGGAAAAGACATGTAGATACCTTCAAGCATGGTTCTCTCAGTTCTAAAAGGGAGACTCAAATGCATGAAGCACTCAAAGAGTTTAAGGTTGGATGGCTGTTCAAGGAGAGCTTAACATAAAATTTCATGCATGCACTCTTGTCTATCTTATTAATCAAAGCCTTTTCAAACACTTTCAACTCAGATTCAAGTGGAGTTTTCTCTTTGAAGATTATTTTAACATCATGCATGAAGATAATTTAATTACCAAAGATCCATGCACGTTTGAATAATTTAATATTTATTCTAAATAAAGATTATGACATGGGCTCATTGTCATTTTCAATGTCAAAGGGCTTTTCATGCAAAGCATAAGACAAAATATATTATTTGAAGGCTTGGTTATCTTGAAATAGTTGGAGTTAGACTTGGGGTGATGTGGGAGTTGATCTCCTCTTCTATTTTTAGTGCCAATCTCTTGGCTTTTGTATGCTTGTTCTATATAAGTTGGCTTTTTCAGCCATTTTAAGGATCCCTCTTTTGGCAAGACCAGACTCTACCAAAATTTGTTTTTTGTAACATTTTTTAGATAAATAGAAGGATTAATTTTAGATTATAGGGTGATAATATAGTGTATTTATGTCAGTGATTTGCAAATGTGATAGAATTTTCTTCCTTGTTAAGTCCTGATTTTTATCTAGCAGTATAGTTGATTAGATTATCCAGGTCATGTTTTGTGTTTGATTTCTTTTGGTTGAGTTCATAGTGGATATAAGTGGTTGGTTAGTTCCTTGAATTAGGCCTATTCCATCATTTACCTCAAGCTTTGATCATCAGATAAAAATATTTTCATGAAATATTGATGCATAGGAGTCAATTGGAGTTAAAAAATCAATCTTTTTCTTATCTAATCCATGTTTTTAGAATCTCAAATTGAGTGGATGAACCAAAATATAGGTGTATCAACATCATTAGATAGGATTTAATTTCAATTTTATTTTTTAAATTTTTATCATCAATTTATAGCATAGAGTAGAGATCCTAATTGATACACCAAAGGGAGCTAGCCCTTAGAATCTAGAGATTCAATCTGCTAATTAGGCCACCCACAGTCTAGGATTATTTCATCATTTTAGTAGATTGTGAATGACTTAAAATACCTTCACAAGAGTGTGAGTCTAATTGATAATAGTTTTTTGGTATGCCTAGTGGGACCTAAAATAATTTCTTTGCATATCTAAAGAAGGTTTGCAATAGTAGAAGATATTTATCATCATGAACATCCAAGTGCAAAGCTTATAACATCATTCAGACAATTATTTCATGCCAAAGGTTACCACAAGGTGAGAAAATAAAGGTATTCCTTTTAAATTTATATCATATAAGAGATGAAGGTTTAGTAGGGAAAATCCATATACTTAAAAGAAATATTTGTCCTCTGGTTATCCTATTGTTCTAGGCACTACAATCCCCACTATCTAAATGGCCATAAAAAACCAGGTGTTTGTTCCATTTAATAGAGGTAGCCCACTGAATCTAGCCTAGTTTGATGATATTCTTATATCCACCCTCAAGATCATCCCATTGTTCTTAGGATAAAACCAAACAACCCCTATTGAGCATATCTAATATGTAGCCAATCTTTGTTCAATCCATAATGTTGTTGAGGAGAGTGTTTCTATTAGATTACTTGCTACTTCCTTCAAAGGAAAATAATTGCAATGGTATATAAACCTCCCATTAAACTCTATTTCTACCTAGGATAAATTGGGTGCAGCCTTAATCAATTAATTTGAGGACAAATTTGATTACCTATCTTTAATTGAGCAATTAACTACCATAAATAGAGCTCCTCATGAGTTCATGTCTAATTTTAACCTCAGATTCCAAAAGACATGGAATAGGATAACTATGTTGACTAGATAATCTCTTGAATATATATATTTATATATTATTTAAAATACCTTAACTTTGACATTAGTGTGATGATACAATCAATAGGTGGTACTACTTTGCCAGATGCTTATGAGGTTGAAATAAGGGTAGAGAACAGTCTGATACAAGATGGTAATATTTTTCCAGGACCTATAATGCTTATATTTATAGAAATAAATTCCATACCAGCCCATACAATGTCTTAGATCCCATCCTTACCTCCTATTCCATCACCTCAAGTTCAAATTGTAGCCCATACTAGTCAAGCTAGTGAGATAAGAGAGTTGAAAAGATTGCTACAATCCTATAGTAATGAAATAGTGAAACTTAAGAGATAATAATATTAGTCTAATAGGTCCTATTAACAAAAAAATTAGACCACCTATCAGCCCTTCAAATATCAAATTCCTCCTTATCAAGGTTTTAGAGAGAATAGATGACCTTATCAAACACAAAGAGCCATAACTCCAGCTAAGCCATATGCTAGCCTTGGTCCTAATGATCCTTCCACTTCAAAGGCAATTTTTACCACCCCACTTCAAAATAACTTGATGCATGATTTAGATTATCAGTCCTCAAATCTTAATGATGCTCAAAACCAAGCCTTGGTATCATAAAACAACACTATACCATAAATGACACAAGAAGAGTTTTATTTTCAAGGAGGTCAGTACCAAGATACAAGTTTGGAATCACAAGGAGAGAATCAATAAGTTCAAGCAAAGCCTAATGATATTAATGTAAATTAACAAGTGGATGATCATGTTGCTTTTACTTAGGGTGTTGAAACTAATAGTACGAGTGGTCAAATTGTAGCTGTAACTAGAGCTAAAATAAGAGCCATTGATGAACTAAAGAAGATGAAAAATGTTTCAAGTACACATAATATTGTTTCTATGAGTACAAAAGAACAACCTTATACCCCTACAACTCAAAAAAATAAGAATATAGAGGTTAGTAAAGTTCATCAACCACCTCTAGTTCGTGAGTAGCCAGTGCTTTAAAAAGTGCAACCAAAGGTTGGTGGATCTCATTTCAATGTAGTGGATCAGATGAAGAAGTATAATATTATAATTATCATGTGGGATTCTCTTTCCATTTTAGGATAAACATATATGCTCATCGAAGAGCTTTCAGCTCTCAGATTACCTCTAAAATCGGTTGAGAAAGAAGGTGTTATCTTAACTAATTCAGATCAACCAACTAAGCAACAAGTACATCAAGTAAATAATATGGAAAAGGTGGAAAAAATTGATGTAAAATCCAATAAAACTCCTCCTTTTTAGCTTTCTTTAATAGTAGGTGATACTTTGGTTCATAACTATATGGTGGATAGTTGAGCTAGTAGTGTAGTTATGCCTAAACAGATTATAGACAAGCTCAACCTTGTTTATGAACCAAAAACTAAGAGGGTATTATAGCTAGATGGGTAACCAAAAAATATGGTAGAAATCATCAAATATCTAAAATTGACACTACATACTTTTTATAATGTTACTATTCATTAGGATGTTATTATGGTAGACTTGCCTCCTTACTTTGCTATGTGTCTTTCAAGAGATTTCACCTCAAAGATTGAGGGATATTTGTTAGATGATTGGACTTATTTGTTGTTAACAACTAGGTATGGTATCAAGGTAATGATTTATTCTAAACCTATTGCACATTTTCATATGGAGCCATATATGCCAAGTGTTGTAAACACTAACTGTATCATCTTGGATGATGTGCTAGAAACTACTGAAGTAAAAAATGGATTACCTTTGAATGGATTTATAGATTTGTTTCTTGATGATTAGGATTATAATTTTTATGATAATTATCCTTATAATCTGATTTAAGAAGAAGGACATGGTGTGTATTTCCTTCATTAGAATGATGTACCAATTCCAACCATGGTTAAGGATGATGAATCTAGTGAAGGTTTGTGGTAATTATACTTTGATGGATCAAGGAATAAACATGGTATCAGGAATGTAATAATGTTGGTTTCTCCAAAAAATTAAAGATATTTCTCTTCTATTAAGTTTTAGTTTGGTTGTTCAAATAATGTTGAAGAGTATGAGGCATTAGTTCACAGTTTGTAGTGGGTTAGTAAGATGAAAGTCAATTCTTTGCAAGTGTTTGGTGATAGTGAGATTTTAGTCCACCAAGTAAGAGGTTTGAATGTATATAAAAATTTGTTTCTTAAATTTTAAAATCATAGAATATGGGACTTACTTGAATATTTTCAAGCTTTTAACATGCAAGTAATACCAAGAGGCAAAAATAAATATGTAGATAGGTTGATTGCCATTGGGTCCCAATTGAGTATTCTAGCTAATATAAAAAATGAAAAAATTTAGTCACATATAAAGGTGGTTGTAAGGAATTCCATTCTAGATAATCATGAGAATTGGCAAGTGTTCAAATATGACAATTAAATAGTGAGATTCTTACAATAGGAGGCTATGTTTTCTTCAAGAAACCAATCAAAACACATGTATCAGTATGGTGGTCAGATTGTGCAACTAAAAAAAATAAGTTTCCCAAGGGATTGGTCACACGTGAGAACATTTTTAGTGGTGATGATGATTTAAGGAAGGAAAAGTCATATTTGTCAACAAAAAAAGAGCACTATGTAAATATAGAGATTGTAGCTGGTAAGAATTTGAAGTTGAGTAAGGTATGCACTTATTCATAAAAAGAAGCTTTCATTGAGTTATGCATAAGTTTAACTAATGTATTTTCATGGAAATATAGTGATCTCAAGGGATTTGATCTAAGTTTAGCTCAACACACCATTAAGTTAGAGGCCAAAACTAAACCAATAAGACAAAGACAAAAGCCCATTAATCCTACGATTGAGCCTTTGATAAGAGCTAAGCTTCACAAGATCATAGAATCAACTATTATATTTCCAATCAAGCACTCAACTTGGGTGGAAAATCTTGTTTTGGTATGGAATAAGAATGGTGAGTTTAGATTGTGTGTTGACTTCCATAATTTGAATAGGGCTTCACTTAAAGATCACTATCCATTGCCATCAATGAAATAAATTTTACAGCTTGTTATAGGTTCAGAGAGGTTTTCTTTGTTGGATGGATATAGTGGCTACTATTATATTTTGGTCAAAGAAGAGGACCAATTTAAGATAGCCTTCACAACCAAGTGGGGGACATTTTCATATAGAAAGATGCTATTCGGTTTATCTAATGCTGGAGCAACCTTTCAGAGAGCCATGGATATGGCATTCCAAGGCCTTCTTAACAAGTTTGTACTTATTTATTTGGATGATATAATAGTGTTTTCAAAAAAGTGTATAGTATCACATGGTTCATCTCAAGCAAGTGTTCAAAAGGTGTAGAAAATTTGGGGTATCTCTAAACCCCCCAAAAATATGTCATCTTAGTTCATGAAGGTAAGCTTCTTAGACATGTTGTTTCAAATCATGGTTTAAGCATAGATTACAAAAGGGTAGACTCCATTCTTACGCTTTCCTTGCCTAGGTACTAAAAGGATATGCAAAGCTTCTTTGGGAAAATCAACTTCATAAGGAGATATATTTCAGATTTTGCTATTTTAGCTAAGACACTTACAACCATGCTAAAGAAGAATAAGATATTCAGCTGGTCCAAAGAAGGAATTACAAGTTTTGAAGATATTAAGAAGGCCATATCTAGTGCTCCTATACTTATAAATCTATATTTCACAAAAAAATTCATTTTGTTTACTTATGCTAACATAGACACCATTTCAAGCATTCTCATGCAATAAAATCATGAGGCTTTGGAGTAGCCAATAGCTTTATTTAGTAAAGGATTGGAAGAATATGAAACAAGGTACTCTTTTGTTGAAAAACATGTACTTTTAGTTATAAGGTCTCTTAAGAAGTTTAGATACTTGTTGTCTAATAATTAAATACACCTAATGGTTCCCCATCCAAGCATCAAGGAGTTCATTTTAAACAAAGATATAAATGAGAAGAGATCTGGTTAGATAACCAAGGTAATGGAGTATGACATGGAAATGAAGATCATAAAGATGATTAGAGGTAAAAGACTTTGTGAGCATTTAGGTCAAGACTTGCAAGAGACTAATGAGGTTGTTTTGGTGTCAAATGATGAAGAGGTTACATCTAGTCATACCTCACCTTCCAACTAGTTTTATGACTTAGTATGATGTATCCAAGATGGTAATTATCCATCTCATCTAAGTACTTCAAAAATAAGATATTTCATATTGAATTCAATTCCATTTTTTATTTTTGATGGTGTTTTGTTCAAGAAAAATATCAATGGCATGTTGTTAAAGTGTATAGAGCCAAGCCAAACTCAGAGATTGATTAAAGAATTCCATGATGGACATGGTGGAGGAATTTTTTCCAAAAGAACTACTACCCTTAAGGTAATGAGAGGTGGATACTATTGGCCTAGCTTATTTAGTGATTTTGATGCATGGGTAAGGAAGTGCAAACAATGTGCTATGTTCTTGGGAAAAGTGAAACTTGTAGCTTTAACTTTTCAACCAATTACAGTGGATCATCCCTTTATCCAATTGGAATTTATTGGTCTTATAAATCCTCCTTCAAGTTTAGGACATAAATGGATTTTCAACTATTACATATTATTTCACACGTTGGATAGAAGCAATGGCATTGAAAGAAGCAAATAAAACCAATGTTCTAGATTTTTATTAAGGTTTGCTTACTAGATTTCGAGTTCCTTAAACCATTATTTCTAATAATGCAATGGGTTTTTTGGGAACTAGGATTAGCCAATGGGCTATTCGACATAGAATTTGTCTTAGCACTTCATCAAACTATTATCCACAAGGTAATGGCCTTGCTGAATCTATAAATAAGAACCTATTGAAGATCATAAGAAGGAATATTGAAGAAAATCAAAGGTCATGGCATATAAAGTTGAAATTAACTTTGTGGGCTGATAGGATCACCTAAAAAAGGTCAATAACCAACTCTCCTTACAAGTTGTATATGGTAAAGAAGCGAGTTTACCCATTTCTTTTGAGTTTTTAGAACTAATGGATCACCCTGAATTATTGGAGAATGAGACTATGAAGATAGGGTATGCTAAGATTATAGAGTTGGAATAAATAAGAAATCAGTCTGTGCTAGCCATAGAAATTCATCAAACACAAGTGAAGAGAGTGTTTGATAAAGGAGATTCTTCTTGAAGTTTCAAATAAGGAGATATGGTCCTCAAGTGGGATGAGAATAGAACTAAATCAGGAAGGCACATAAATTTTGACTCCCTTTGAAGTGGCCCATACACAATCTCTAGTTATAAATACCATAATGGCTTCCAACTTACAAAGATAGATGGTGAGGAACTTCCAATCCTAGTCAATGGGATACATCTGAAACATTGCTATTGAAGAGCTTGGCTCCTTGTACATAGTTTATTTTCCTTTAAGTGATATTCAAGAACATTAGTTTAGTTTTGTCCTAAATAACTATTTTGTTTGCATATTTTGTTTGTTTAGTTAGTTTTCCTATTTTGTGTGTTTCCCTTCTTATTTTGGAGGATGAAGGTTGTCTTTTCTAAGTCAAAAGAGAATTTGTAGTCATGGACTAGATTTGCCATTGTTTTATGAGTTCAAATATCATGTATATGGTTTGAGTTCTCAAGCATAGCAGACATGCTTCCCAGTTGAGTCACCAAAATGTTGACAATTTTGACCCCATAGGTCAAATTGTAACCCTTATCATTCAAAACTTGCATAACCATGTCTTTTTTATAAGTGTCAAGAATTGGTCTTTGCAATTTTCTCAAAAGAGTCATCTTCAAAAAATCCAAAGGAATTGGGATTTTCCAAAAGTCTGAAGGAATTGATATTTTTAAAAATCCCAAAAGGCCTTTTCAACTTTTTCAAAGAAGGGACCAGTTTAAAATTTTGAAAAGGCATCTCCAAAAAAATTGAAAGGTACAATTCATTCAAAAAAAGGGATCATTAAAGAATTCTGAAGGGTTATTTTTCATTCAAAAAAGACACTTTCAAAAAGTCCAAAGGTCTCTTTTCCTTCGAGAAAGTTCATTTTCAAAAAATTTGAAGGGTCATTTTTTCAGAGAGGACCATTCCAATTTTTTTGAAAGGTAATTTTCACAAGAAATGGTCCTTGTTAAATGTCCAAAAGGCCCTTTAAATTTTTTTCAAAGGGTTATTTTCCTTTGGAAAAGTAATTTATAAATTTTCTGAAGGGTAAGAGGACCATTCCATTTTTTCCAAAGGGATACTTTCAATTTTGCCAAGGGGTCTATTACAAAAATCTGAAAGGACTTTTCAAATTTTCGAATGGTGCATTTCAAAAAATTCTAAGGGGATCTTCCCTTTGGAAAAAGGCATTTTCAAAGACAAAGGGGACCATTACAAATTTTTTGAAAGACACTTGATACTTTCCTGAAGGGTATTTTTCATCAGGAAAAAAGTATGAAGAAATTTTCTAAGAGGGAAGTTTCAAAAGATCTGAAGGGTCTTTACAAAGGCAAAAGGTCCATTTCAATTCTTCCATAGGGCAAGAAGACCATTCTAGTTTTTCTAAAGGGTAATTTTTACAAGAAATGGTCCTTGTTAAAAAGTTTGAAAGGTCTTTTACAACTTTTTTGAAGGGTTCTTTTCCTTCAAAAAAGTCCTTTAAAACTTTTCTAAAGGGTAAGAGGACCATTCCATTTTTTCTAAAGGGCAAGAGGGCCATTCCATTTTTTTCAAAGAGATACTTTCAATTTTTATGAAGGGTAATTTCAATTGTTCCGAAGGACCATTTCAAAAATTTGAAGGATAATTTAAAAAATTCTGAGGATGGATAATTCCTTTAAACAATTTGTTTGAATGAATTGTCCATTGTAAAAAAACCTGAAGACCCAATTTCCTTCAGAATTTTTGTCTGAAGGAATTATTCAAGGTGAAAGAGACAAAAAAGTTTCAAGAAAAGGTCCTTATCAAATAGACCAAAAGGCATTTTCATAAAGTCGAAGAGGCATTTAAATGAATTCCTTTAGATAAATTATCTAAAGGAAAAGTGCATAAAGAGAAAAGCTTTGAATAAATTATCTGAAGGGAAAGTCTGAAGGAAAGAAAGAAATAATTCTTTTGAGAAAATTATCTGAAAGAAAGAAAAGTCCAAGAGTGAAGCCATGGAAATTTTGTCTAAAGAAAAGGATGAAAGAAAGAAAATATGAGAGGAGGACCTTACAAAGATCCCAAACAAAAATCCCACAGTAATTGGCCTAAACAAAGAAGGGTAAAGGAAATATAAAGTTACCCAATACAAATCTGAAGGACCAATCAGTCAAGGACAAGTGGCATAAGTGGATTCAACTAATGGGACTTCAATAACTAATCAAAAAAAGACAATGAGGACTCCCACTTTTGGCTCTAATGACATGATCTATAACTCACATTCAGAGTATACAAAGTGGCCCAAGCAAGGTTAGATTACAGTAAGGAGCACATTGAGTTTTTAATGTAATGATCAAATTACTCAAACTTGGAAAAGACATTCAACTAACTTAAAGCATGGCTCTCTCAATTCAAAAAGGGAGACTCAAATGCATGAAGGTATTGAAGAGTTTAATGTTAGAAAACTATTCAATGAGAGCTTAACATAGAATTTCATCCATGTATTCTTGTCTATACTGTTAATCAAAGCCTTTTCAAATACTTCCAACTTAGCTTTAAGTGGAGTTTTCTCTTTGAAGACTAGTGTAGCATCATGCATTAAGAGAAATGAATTACCAAAGATCCATGCTCGTTTAAAGAATTTAATCTTTATTATAGATAAAGATTATGAAATGGGCTCACCGTCATTTTCAATGCCAAAGAGCTTTTCATGCAAGGCATAAGACAAAAGATATTATTTGAAGGCTTGGCTATCTTAGCATATTTGGAGTTGGACTTGGGGTGATGTGGGAGTTGATATCCTCTTCCATTTTTAGTGCCAATATCTTGGGTTTTGTATGCTATTTCTATATAAGTTGGCTTTTTCAACCATTTTAAGTATCCCTCTTTTGGCAAGACTAGACTCAAATAAAATTTGAGTTTTGTAACCTTTTTTAGATAAATAAAAGGACTAATTTCAGATTTCAAGGTGCTGGTATAGTGTATTTATGTCAATGATTTGCATATTTGATAGAATTTTCTTCCTTGTTAAGTCATGATTCTTACCTAGCAATGTAGTTGATCAGATTATGTAGGTCATCTTCTATGTTTGATGTCTTTTGGCTGAGTTCACAATGGATATAAGTGGTTGGTTAGTGCCTTGAATCAAGCCTATTCCATCATTTCCCTCAAGTTTTGATCATCAGATAAAAACGTTTTCATAAAATATTAATACATAAGAGTCAATTGGAGTTGAAAGTTCAAATTTTTTCTTATCTAATTAGCATTTTAAGAAGCTCAAATTGAGTAGATGAACCAAAATAAAGGTGTTTCATCATCATTATATAATATTTCCTTTCAATTTCCTTTCTTACCTTTTTCTTGATAGTTCATAGTGTAGAGTAGAGATCCTAATTGATACACCAAATTGAGCTAGCCCTTAAAATTTAGAGATTCAATCCACTAATTAGACCACCCATAGCCTATGATTATTTCAATGTTTTAGCAGACTGTGAAGGTCTAAAACTACCTTCACAAGGGTGTGATTCTGATTGACAAAAATCATTACTTATACTTAATGAATGATCAACTTGCAAGAAACAAAGTTTTAGGCCTTATATCCTTAAGACTAAAGAAAAACAAAGTCATAAATATATTTATTTTATAAATATTTTCCAGACCTTAAACCACTTTAATAATATAAAAGACCTAAAACACTAATATATCAAATTTCATGGAATTCTGAGCATGTTTTTAAAAGTTATTTCCTTTTCACTCTTCCCAATAGGGTTTTGGGCTTGTATTAATGACTACAGGTCTGAGTTTTATGAATTTATTCCCCTGTAGGTGTCAAAAAATTCTATACCTACCCACAAAGTTTTATAAAATTTAAAGGTTTTTTTTCAAGATATGGGGTTTTAAGTGGCCCCAAAACCCTAATTTTCTAAAGAAGGTTAAGAACTATCTTTTTGAGAGAATTTAAAATTTAAGACCCATTTGTGATTATTTTTGATTGGAATAAAGTATCCACATGTATAAAATTAATTAAAAAATACTCTTAAAGATTGAACAATCCAAAAATGATAGAAAATTACCTTTTATTCTTGATTGTTTCAACTGTGTTTTTATGACTGTTAATAGACAATGAGAAAAATAATGTAAAGCTTTAAACTATTTTACATTGTTGAATAATTTTTAGGTTAATATGAATATCCACACATTAATATAAACTTAACTACCACTTTTATTTATTAAACAATATTAAAATGGATAAATACTTATTAAAAACTACCAGAATCTTGTTTTCTCATGTTCATACTTGTAACTTAGATTAAGATTCATCCAAGAGAAATATTGATTCAAAACAAATTAATAATCACACTTACACAAATAATATCATCCATAGAGCCTAAAATATTCATTAAATTGTCTTCCTTTATTGATCATACATAAATTAATAACAAGAGGTCTTCAAATTATCTTCCATTTCTTGCAGACCCCTATGTTCTTGAGCTCTTTTTATGTTTTCTTTATTTTCTTGAGCTCCTTCCTTACTTTTCTCACTACTTATTGATATTTATTCATACTTTATTTATCCACTTTTTTATGCTTTAATCTTAACTGATGTCTAGACTTGGCAGATTCATTTTTATGATGCAAGAATATCTCAATCATTTTAGATGTTATCTTAATCATGTTCAATTTAGTATTCCAAATTTTTTGGATGTATTTAGGATAGATGTATTTTGGGTTGAGGATATTATACCATTTACCATATGGTTATACTCTAATGACCTATTACGAAAGGATCAATACTTTAACAACATGTGAAAAACTTCCAAACTACTAATGACAAATTCAAAATTTTTAATTGCTCATTTTGGTCGAAAAAAAAATAGAGCCTATATGATCAAATTTGGAAAGAACGAAGACTAAAATGCCTCTAACATGGAAAATTAATATCTTCTACACCTAAAAATGACCCATTATGAAATAAAATGAAGCATAGACAAGCTTCATATTTCTTACACATGACTCATTAGACATATTTAAGACTTTTTAAGACTATTAACAATTAAATTTTAGAAAAAAATTACAAAATAAATCTTCTTGATTGATGCTCCCATATTAGTTTCATCACCATTTATGGAATGATCAATTTGAACCTTGTTTGCTAACTAAAATTGAATTTTCTTTAATCAATGGAGATGTATTGAAATAAAAATCATTTTAGGAAACCATGACATGACACTAACTCAATAATAAATTTTGAAACACACTAACTAATCAACATGGAAAACTCACACACATATATTTTGGTTGCCAAAGGATTGTACTGATACATGAATGGTCATAAATGAGACACATTGAATAAGTGAATACATACATGGAATCATACTCATGAAGCTTGTATGGGATATTAAATAGAATTTTAATGTTTACCAACATTATATTCACTTGAAAAAACACTCCTTGAAATATTTTTTCCTCATGTTTTTGATGATCTTATAATTTACCATCACTCAATCTCCTTTCTCTCCTTTTCTGACAATTATTGTCTCTAATTTGAAATTGAAGCAAAAAAATCATTCCCATAATAAATTAGATAAAAATTATTTAAAGGATAAAAATACATGAAATTTAATATGGTTGAGTTACCAAAATTATACTTTATATCTGTCTCATAGGAATTTCAAAATAACTTTATTGTAATTTTGCATGACCCAACATTTTGATGAAAGATATATTGGGCTCAATTATAATATTTCATCAAAAAAAAAAAAAAAATTAAAGAGGAAATAAGTAACTTATATTAGTTAAACAATTATTTTCTTTCATGTAAGGCTTTATGCTATTTGTGTAAATTTTTACATCCATATTTTTTTACTTGCACAGAGTTTTTTCAATGTGCATATTTAATAAAATAAATGGGTAAATATAATAAGTTTAAAGGAAATTAAAAACCTTTTCACAAGTTCATTTATGAGTTTTTTCTAGCAATATGTTTGTTATAACCTTGTGCCAAGGTTATTTTGAACATATTGTAACTATAAACCATTGTAGCTTAACTTCAAAGTGTGTGGTTCTAGGAAATGTGTTTCTATGCATAATATTTATTGAGTGGGTTGATTCATACTATGATTTATCAATGTGTTGTGTTTGAATGTGATGAGTTATAATGCATTGGAATTATATTGAGAATTTAATGACTACTGATCTTTTAAGATCATTTAATATTTTATGCACGAGTGGGTTGTTGAGATCTATCAATGCCAAGATGAGGATCTTATGCCTATATAAACATATCCCTACACTTGTAAATTAGATTAATTAAACCATTGAGGTAAAATTATTGATTTAAAGTATTATTGAGATTAAACATGTCACTATGAGGACTTGGGGTGAAATTTTGGTGTTTTTAAAGTACAAATATAGTGCGTATGTGTGTTGTAACATAAATTTGTTTAAGTGTGGAATTTCTTAGTTGATGATTCATATAGATTAATTTTTAGTTGTTTTTATCCCATTGTATTACTGATTCATAAGGTATATCTCCATTGACACCCTTAACATTGAATGCATCATTTAGTTTTAATGAAAGGACAAAAATATATATTAAGAGATTAAATATTTATAAGTTATCCATTTTTGATAAAGTTTGTAGAGAATAAATGGTGAGTGAAGTGTGTGATGTGTAGGTTTATAAGAGGTAAAATGATATATATAGGTTTTTATAGAATTCAATATGCCACCATGAAGAGTGGGAAGATCAAGCACAATAGTCACCAATATTGATTAGACGAATTGATGAGATTGTAGAATTGTTGTGTGTAATGAAGAATAAAAATTGAGAAAGATAGAAGGAGATGATTCATCCTAAGTTATGATGTGAGTGATGTATAATGTCATGGAAAATACAATAGGAGAATGAGGAATAGGTAGGAAAAGTGCTTGATCAAATAGATTATGGAGAAGAGTGGTTTAACAAGGTTATTTCTAAGATTGGAAGGGAAACACAGATGGAGGTTCATGTTTTTATAGAATACTAAACCTAAAATATATAATAAATTGGCTCATAAGGATGGATGAGTAATTTAAGTTTAAATAAATAGTATATCAACACAAGACAAATGTTATGAATTTTTTAAAGAGGCACACAAGTCTTTGGTTGAAATAGTTATAGCTTGATATGAATATCAAGGTTAAAGACAAGATTTCACACTAGGGAGAATGGTTATGAAGTTGAAAAGAATGTTTTTACATTGAGATTATAAACTATATATATTGAAGAGGTTGTAGAATATATGAAAAAATGAGTTGAAAATGAAATAATACACATATGATCTCTATAATATCACGATCCAAGTTGGTGATAATGGGATGAACCAGGACAAGGCATAAACATGCATTTATAGACTATGGTTGGTCATATAAGATGAGATAAACATAGAAATGTTATAAATAGTAGAGTAATTTTATTAATATATACTAAAATTATATGAGAAGTTTGGACACATGAAGAGCACTATGAGAATTAAAGGAAAACCATGTGTCAGTAAGGAACATTCAACCTGCAAACAATGAGATGGAAAATGTTTGAGCACTATGAAATCCTAAGAAGAAGATAATCCACATATATGAGAGGGAGAGGAATTTTTAATAGAGGAAGAGGAAGAAGGTTTGAAGGAACATGATTTAGATATGGGGAAGTTGAAAATCATGTATACGTGTTTCCTCATATAGACATCAATGGTGAGAATAAAGTAAAGGAAGTGGTAGTAGTGCACAAGTTATATCATTAAACATAAAAACCATTGAAATAATCCATATATATGAGTATGAGAAAGGATATACTTTTCTCATAAAAATAAGTGTTTTGAAGGTACTAGGATAGAGTGATGAGCCGATTCAAAGAAGCCATATCTTTCTATACCAATTGAAAGACAAGGGAGAAATACTATAGATTTGTGGTGGATAGTGGTATCAATAACAATATCATGCCCATATTTTTCGTGATGAATTTAGGTTGGCCTATGGTGGTGGAAATTTAGGTTGGTTTTAATTTTTTTTATAACTCACCTGATGAGAAACAACACAAATTCATTAATAATTGGAGAAATAACTATTTAGATGATGATATTACTTTATGTTTGATAAGGGAAAATACCTCATAGGATATGTGTATTTTTGGGTGTTTTTATTTATAGTTTTAATTAGAAAGCACAAAAAATAATTAAAGTTTGTAAATGGTGGAATATGAGAATAACTGAGCAAGAGATGAGAAAACCATGATGAAATGAGCATGAAGAAACATCATAATAACTCAGATGTAAGTGAAAGGGCTAGAAATTATTCCTCTCATAAAATAATAGACATATGATTAATTTATTTAATTGGAATTAAAGTATTTCCTAGAATCACAAAATTTCCTCACAACTTAGATTTGATAAACTTGGTATAGAGCCCGTAAATAGGATTTACAACATAAGATCTAGAAACAATATGAGTTGTACATAACCAATAAAAGTGCAGGATTTCAATGGATTCTTTATCTACAAATGGAACATAATTCTTAAAATAAGGAACATAAAAAAACACAAATCTAAAGTTCATATCACCTGATTTATTGCATTACATTACTTGTAACTATAAAATTACACATCTCACACATAAAGTTCTAGCTATCTCATCACCAAGAGCTTGACAAAAAGAAGAACCCTTTCAAAATTGTCATATATCTTATTTATAACAGATATAAGGATTAAAGAATATTTTTTAATATTAATTTATCCTTTCACATTCTCATTTTTATCCTATTTTATTTTACATTAATATTTTCATACTGACTCAAATAATTCAAAACATAGGCCCATCAATCCTTGTCCATTGGGTGAGAGAGTTTGGAAATAGTATGTGTCACACCCTAGCATATGAAATCGAGTATCATAAAGGGGAGTTTGGTAAAAAAATAATAATTGAATACATAAAAATGTATTTTAAGATACAATTATTTAGATAATTATATTTATCATTTAAAATTCTTTCTAACACTTTAAAAAAAAAGATTCAAGATGTGAAACATATGGCCAAAAAGAGAATATATGCCTAGTGTGCCCTTAATATACTAGTAGAACAAAATTAATTCATATTTTTTATAGATAGAATATTAGTCAAATAATAATTTTTTTTACATAATTGGATATATCATTTTAATAAATTTCCAATGCTTCAAACGAGAACTGAAATAGAGTTTGGGAATAGAAGTTACAAACATAAAAAGATGTTAATTTTTCCTCTATGAGCCCATTGAATGAATGTATCCAACATGTACATGAGGTAAAAATAGATATTATATTGTAAATGGATGTCTAACATATAAATGAGGTCCTTATGGATCACCACGTAAGTTTTGGTCCTCGATTTTTAGGAGTTTTGGATTTTTAGTACAATTTTGTGCAAAAACTATGAAGTTTGGACACTTGATGTATGAGTTAAAGATGATCCTTAGGAATATTATTCCATCACATAAAATGTGGACCAAAATGGATAATTTTTTTTAAAAAAATTTATGTCTAAATGGATAATTTATACCTGATTGGCCCTTCATCCCTATTGGCTATAAAGTTATGCATTTTTGGTGTGAAAAATATTTAAGCTTTGGGAGTCTTAGGTTTGAAGAAAATATGATCCCATAGAAAATATATATAAAACACATTAAAGGAGAACCAAAATGGATACCAAATGTGAAATTTATGTGGAAACCAAGAATTTTCACTAGCTTTGCCTATCATCCCCATGTCCCCATTGGATTTGAAGTTTGAAATATTTAGTTTGAAAACTCTATGAGCTTTGGGAGTCTCAAGTCTAAATAAAAGAGGATTCCATAGAAAATATCTATCCAATTGACCAAATGAGAAACAAAATAGGGACTATATGTGAAATTTATACTAAAATGGAGAATTTGTGTCTGATTCGCCCTTTATCCTTTGTCACTTAAATTTTTTGGATCTCTGATGTGAAAAATAAATACACTTTTAGAATCTAATTTATGAATAAAAAATGATTCTATAGATAATATCTATCCAAATCATCAAACAAAAACCAAAATGGAGATCAAGTGTGAAAATTATGCTAAAATGAATAATTGTACTTGTTACACACTTGAGGTGCAAATAATACTTGATTTATCCAATTTCTATACAATGAAATTTATTCAAGTGAAACATGTAGAATAATTAGTATGACCATGAGGTCCAATTTATATAGTTCACAAATTTTTATTTCTTCAAGTACGAACAAGTATTTTAAAAATTTCATGAATTTAAATTCTAGGTAAAAAAGTGGCTCTAATTGTGAGACCATATTCCTTGGAGGAATGTAGGAGAACTCCAAGTTATTTAGTCACTAGTGTTTTATCCACCTTATGGGTATTATGTAGTGCACATGTATATCTTGATCTATTAAACTGATAGCCAATTCACGTATCCTACTTGTATGTAAATGAATACATGTTGTCAACCAAATCATTATTTTTAAAACTCCACTGATTTGCTTGAGTTGAAATTATGAGCATGTTATATGATTGGAAGAATATATAAGGACAAATTTAATTTTTATTTAAAAAATAATTTGATTTATTTGAATACATTTGGAATCAAAATTTTACCTAGAATGGATCTTGGCAGATCTCAAAGTATCCTATAAAGGGTATATGTATTTCAATCAGCTCCAACATAGGGAAATGGAAACCCCAAAATGAACAAGATAAATATATTGAATACAAACACACACACAACATAAAAATTAAATATAAAAACACTAATGAAAACTATGTGAAAAAGGAAACTATTTACAAAGGAAAGGAAAACATAATAAAACTAAACATAACTATTTACAGGTTGGGAGAAGTATAAGTCTTTGTTGGATTTTTTTTAAAAATATGGGTACATCAATTTTAAATTCATAAGTAAAATAAATAACATTTTTTTAATTATTTCCATGGGAAGATTCAAATACTCAATCAGGTACAAGTAAGATGTGAAGATTACATGTATTTTAAAAAGGACACGACACACATTTTTATCCTTAGTATAAGGTATGTTTTGGTTTGAAATAAGAAACACAAAAAACATGAGATATACCTTCAACATAATCATCTTTTGGTTTTTATTATGGGTCTTAAACCATGAATGGTTAAATTGAATCTTCTTTAGACACCTCCAAATGTGAGTTTAGTACCCAATCCTCATGGTGCTCAATAGGACTAGGAATGTATTAATAATTATTTCTTGTTTCTTCTTAAAAATATGTTATGTGCCTGTGCTAAACATGATCACATGCCTCTTCTTCATTAATATGAATCCTACTACTTTGTTTACTCATATTATGCTCTTATAAGAAGACTAAATTCTATTTTTAATGCATTCTTTAGTGATTTATTTATTTTGGGTTGACTTTTTTCAATTTTTCTCTAGGGCACCAAATGAATGAAATCATTTAATTTGTTGCAATGTTTTCCATAGTGGAATATGAACCATAAATTTTATCCCCAACACAAAAAACATGATCATTTTATATGCTATCCATTGTGGGAAAAATTTTAATTGGGAAAACTTCTCTTTTCTTGATTTGTATATCCCAATAAACATATTTCAAAAACTTTACTCTTTTTGGATCATCAAAAATTTCATGAATTGGACTTTATTTGAAGGCCAAGGTGAAGAGGAAGACACTTATCATTGTATCATCACTTGTAAAGATCCAATCATGCCCTAATTTAGGATTTTTTAAAATATTTTTCTTTTTCCTTTTTTATTATATTTTCCACCCAACATTTCTAGGGTATGCATATTTTTATTTCATCCAGAATTTTTTCATGCTTGCAACAAACATAGGAACATTGGTAGTGATAGATAAACATGGAAAATCATAATCATGGTTTACATTCCATCATTTACAAGCCTAATTTTAATATTTACACACCTTTTTTTTCAAAGGGAATATTCCTTTAAAATTGTAGGAACCAAAGTCACCTTTTGATCCCCAGTATATTCACCAAAAACTATTGATATAATTTTAGTTCATTTTTATATTTCTTTATTTTACGACTCACCTAATGACAAATGACACAAATTCACCATTAATTATATAGTTCACCATTGAGATGGTGATTTTCCTATGCATTGAAGAGGGGTGACCCCCTCATAAGATATGTGTATTTTTGGGGGTTACTGTGTAATTTTAAATGGAAAGTAAAGAAAGGAAATAAAATTGGTAAATGGTGGAAGATGAGAAGAATGGAGGAGGAGATGAGAAACCCATGGAAAATTTAATATAAATAATTATTAAAATAAATTATATGTAAATGAAAGGGCTGTAAATTATTAATCTCACATAAAAATAGACATATTATTAGTAAATGTAATAGGAATTAAAGGATTTCCTATTAGAACATAGTCTCATCACAATTCATATTGGTTACACCTGGTATAAATATGATAAATGAGGTTTACAACACAAAGTCTTTAAACACCTTGAGTTTCAAAAAAGAAAGAAAAATGTAGGATTTCAATGGATTATTAATCTAAAAATGGGAATACAAATTATTAAAAAAATAACATCAAAACCCATAAACCCAAAGATTTATATTGCCTACTTTCTTGCATTTGATTTCTTAGAACTATAAAATTACATATCTCACACACAAAGTTGTAGCTACCTCTTCCCAAAGAGCTTTAAATTAAAAAAACCATTTTAAAAAGTGTCATATCTCATATTTATAACACATAGGAGATGAAATGATATTTTATATTATCACTTTGACCTTTCTCATTATCATTTTTGTCTTATTATGTTTTACATTTATTTTTTAATAGTGAATCAAATAATTCATAATGCAAGACCACTAAGCCTTGTCCATTGGATAAGAGAGTCTAGAAATAGTATGTGTCATACCCTACCATATGAAACTAGGTGTCACAAAGGGTAGTTTTTTCAAAAATTAATAATTAAACACATTGAAATGTATATCAATATAAAATTATTTAATCATTATATTTCTTGTTTCAAAAAATTCCAATGTTTGGAGCCAAAATAGATTACATATGTGAAATATATTACCAAGAAGATAATATATTCCTAGTATACCCATGATGCACTTTTAGAAAAACATTTATTTGTATTTATTTTCTAAAAAAAAAAAATCATCAAAAAATATTTTCTTACATAATTAGATAGATTATTCAATACCTTTCCAATGATTTAGATGAGAGCCAAAATAGAGTCTGGACACACAACTTATGACCATAACAAGATTATGATTTTTTCCTTTACATGCCCAATGCATGGGATTATCTGATGCAGACATGAGGTCTATATGGTTTTAATGGGTGAATATACACATCTACCACACACATTAGTTCCACCTAAATAACCCATTAAGTTATGGTCATCTAGCCTTAAGATCTATGGGTCTCCATTTCAATTTTGTGAAAAAACTATGAAGTTTGGGAACCTAATATCTCAAGAAAAGATGGCCCTTAGAAATATATATTTATAATTTATAAAACAAGAACAAAAATAGAGATCAAATGTGAAGTTTATGTCAAAATATATAATTTTCACCTATTTGGCCTTTCATCACTATTAGCTCTAAAGTTATAGATGTATTGGGTGAAAAACATTTTGAGATTTGGGACTACGAGATATGAAGAAAATATGATCCCTTAGATAATAAATATTTAATGCATCAAATGAGAACTAAAAATGAGATCTGATTTGATAGTGACGTCAAAATTTTTTTCACTACATTAGCCCTTTGTCCCTACCAATTCCAATGTTATGGATAAGATGTGTGAAAAATTTATGAGATTTGAGACTCTTAAGTTTGTAACAAAGACGATTGCCTATATATATGTATATATATAATGAATCAAATTAGGAAAAAAATAAATCATGTATATGAATTTTATGTTGAAATCTATAGTTTATGTTTGATTAGCCTTCTATCCACTTGGTTTCAAACTTTTGGACCTCTGGTGTGAAAAATAAATATACTTTGGGACTCATATGTCTGAAGCAAAGATGATATCATAGGTAATATATATGCAATACATTAAAAAAAACCAAAATGGAGTTTGGATTTGAAATTTATGTCTAAATAGATAATTTCACTTGTTGCACACTTGAGGTCAAAATAGTACTTGACTTCTTTGGGTTCTCAAGAGTGAAATTTATTTAGGTGAAACATGTAGAAGACCTAGTATGCCCATGATGGCTAGATGATCTGGTTCCAAAATTTAAATCTATTCAGGTGGGAATTGAAATTTTACAAAATTAATGAATTCAAAATTTATGTACAATAGCATGAAAGTATCAATAAAGTCCTTACATATTTAATTGGTTAGTGAAGGGTCAATATAGATTTGTGCATGAGTAATGAGAAGTGGAGATAAATAATAGTATATAATTAGACAAAGTTATGTATGAAGTACCACTAAAAGACACATGCCATATTTTTTTGGAAGGCTATGATAGTATGATTGTGATATGTTATATTATGTGAAAACCATTTTTATGGTGGTAAACATTTAATAATTCATATTGGTTAATGTGGTTCAATTTTTATTTATTGTTGCTATGTTCCTTATGTGGTTGGAATGTCTAATGCATTCTAATAAATTATGTTATATTTTTATTTATTTTAATGGGTAAGATATAATTGTTCATGTATAAATCTTCAATTTAGAAAATAATCTCCTCATTTATAGGTTAGAGTGGAGTGGTACTCATTCAAAGGTGCCACATACTAATTTTTTTAGCACATCCATACTCTACCACGAGAGCACAATAAATCTCATCACCATAATTGGGGACCTTTCACCATGTCCACCTTATGATTCCAATTGTATTTAGTTATGGAATGAGGCTATCAATCATATCTACACCTTTCTCTACCATTATGGTAAACAAATTTCATGATTTTGAAAGTGGAAAAATGGTGTTTTTCTCAAAGAATACCAAATAGTATATTCTATTATTGATCATAGTATTTTTGATATGGAATTTTAATCCATGGCATCTTATCTCAAGCAAAATATTATAGTTTTAGATAAACACATGACCAAAGGGGATCAAATATGAACTTGCCTATATTGGTTAAAAATCAGGGACTAGGCCTCAAAATAATTTTTCAAATCCATTTGATCAAAAAATGATATGGGTAAAATAAAATTTATCAAGATTTCTCATCACCATCTTATTGATCTATCTAAAATTTCCTCAGTGTTCATTGACCATTAGAATGTAGTGTTATAAACCTAAGGATACAAGACATAATGTATGCACGAGTTAAAATACTTTTTGGATGTGGTGCCTCAAAAACTTAGTATTGAAAACTAGAAACTCTATGATTCCTATATAAATTTTAAGTAAATCTTTCATGTAGTGTAATGCATGGACAATGACAAAGACCCTCGTGTTAATGGTTTTCATTATGTATCTTATAAATTTACTTGGGATTATGTGGGCCAAACATGTTGTAAGTTTATAAAGAAGACCTAAGAAAGAAATATTTAGAATCTATTATTAAAAAAGAAAATATTAAGTTTATTCCCAAGGATAGGGACCCATATCTCATTAATAGTTGTCACACTATCACCATCATCAGTGTGTCTTATAAAATCCGTGATAAATCCATTACAACCCATTTCTATTTCATCTTTCCTTGTATCACTAGACTAGAACAAACAAAGTTCATTAAAATTAGATACTTTTTTATAGTATAATTTATATCTATAAATTAATGGAATGAGTTTGAGATTATTCTTAGGGAACCATATTACTCAAAATTGATTTGAGAAGGCATATGATATGATTGATTGGCCATTTGTTCTTGCTATGATTCAATATTTAGGTTTTGACCAAATCTTCATATTAAGAGTTTAAAATTTGTTATCTAAATCTTGATATTTTTTAATATAAATGGGATAAAATATGACATATGTAGCCTATTATGCTCCAAAGCAAAATGTTTTATTTTAGCACCAACTTTTTATGTTTTATCTGTAGATGTATTTAGATATATTCTTACTCATAGAGTAGAGTGAGGGCTCATTAGGGGAATTACACTTCTTGATCAATCCTCCAAACTCATAAATGGTTATTTTAAAATTATAATTTTATAAATCTCAGTGAATAATATTCATCTTTCAAAGAGGAATTCCATTGATTAATTTTTTTTCAAATCCTCAAGTTCTAGTTTTCAATGGACTAAAACCTAGTGCTGTAGGTAGCGAATGATGCCTATTTTATAATGGAGTAAATAATATAACTACAAGTGGAAAAAAATAGGTTTGAAATTTAATTTTATTTATATATTTAAATATTTTTATAGCTCCCATTTAAAACTTTGGTGATATGTCATTGATCGAGAGGATAAAATGGTTGAGTATTATATTTCTAAACTCCTTTATTTAGTAAAACAATTAGGTATATTTTAAGATTTTAGTAGCCACTCATGTATATTATTATTATTGTTAGGACCCTTATAAAAATTATTGTAATAAATCTGTAAATGCTCTTAGGGATTTCCTTTAGGACAATTCTAAACAAACACAAGGGTATCACATAGTTGTTTGGGATATTTGTTGTCTTACTCAAAATAAATGTGGTATGTGCATTATTAAGATTTAAAAACAACATGTTTATTTGTGTGATAAATGTATGTTTTATTAAATTAAATTAGAAAAATTATATAAAATTATTATGTGACACTACATGACCTCTGGGTCACCTTATATTAATTTTAGTTGTAAAAACATTAGATTTCACACTTTGATTATTACTACTCCCATCGAGTTGAGGGATAATTGTTTTTAAAATATTTTTTAATGATTTATAAACTATGAAGGCCTATTTATAATTAGTGGGACATGTTTTTTATATTGGGCTATTGTTTAATGACCAAAATATTTGGTGGTCCCCTGTAATGACCAACTCTAGGATTTTGTTATTAGAAGTACTAGGTATAAACACTTTGAGGCTTTTAAAAAAAGGTTTTCATATTGTTAAATATTTGATTTATTATGGTGTTTTGTATCCTTTTACTCTACTTAAATATAAATATGATTTAATCAATTAAAACTTATATTTCATTCTATGTATTTAAGATATTATGCTTGATGTCATCCTACATGAGATGGGGTTGCAATCACCACATACTTGGTGGGAAGATTGGAGATGGAATTGTGATACTCATGTAAAAAAATATTCTCTAGGTGTCCTATATTAAATCATGATCCTATTATATTTGGATTTGGGCAAGCTGATTGGAATCTAAATTCCTTGCCTAAGACTTGGCTTTCCAAACTTAATAAAAATTTAAATGGTAAAATCAAGCCTAAGTTCTCTCACTTTATTTTATTTCTTGTATATTTGGGAATTAATTCCATATATCACCTTTTAGATATTCTATTTTATCAAAGCTAATGTCCTTCCTATTTGATATAACCTTTTTTTTACTTACCCAAAAGCTCAATCTACTTGACATTCAATTCATAGCCTTTTTATGTATTCCACCCAGAACCATTATCTTAGTGTATTTGATATTTTTGGACATTTATTAATGGCTGAAAAACATATTTTTCTATGTAATATATTTAGGGATATAATTTTACTTTAACAATGAAAATTTGGGCATTAATATCTATTTATAATCAAGAAATATCTTGTCACTTTTCTATTAATGACAAGGTGAATTTTATCCCTTGAGATTTTATATAGATTCAAGATCAAGAAAGAATGTGGATATTTAATTTAAACACTTGAAAGTGTTTCTAAACCACAATGGGAGTGCTTATTTTACTAGGATCCATGTTCCCCACACACCATCAACCACATGGATCTCCTCCCCTTGCACCCTTATTCTAGTAAAGCCAAAATCATATTAATAGTTGATTATCCACTCTTCCTCATTAAAGGGTGAGGATAGCTTGGTGTGGAGTTAATTTCTTCCTCATGATAAGTTTACTACTTGGCCATCTTAGTAAAGTTCCCATTTATAGGTAATTAGTCTAGTTGGTAGTAATGTTCAGCCACCTCCTAATTGGGAAATTATTATTTATTTGGTCCCTCTAAACCCTATTCAATATGGTTTGATGGCCCCTAATCCTCCTTTAAATGATAATTTAACATGGAGTTCCCAAATTCTCTAGGATAATATTTCACCTACTTATTTTGGGGTAGTGGATTGTGCCTAATATATTGTAATTTATGATGTAGCTCTAGTTTCCTTTGTTTTTTACCATCATGCTTTGCCATATTTTTTGGTTTTAAACTAAACTATTTCTTTCATTTTAGAGTTTGGACCATGAAAACCAAATAACTACCTTATTCTTTTAACCATCAATATATATTCATAATTTTTATTAACAATATTAATATTAGCATTCTAATAATAAATAATAATCTATGAAACTTGTCTAAATACAAAGGGATGAATCCATTTTCAATGTTTTTTAAATATAAAAATGGAGTCATGTAAGTATGGTGAATATCTAAAAGTTATAGAAATATGACAATTTCCATGGATTTTTTTGAACTATTCTAGTTGATCCAAAGTTATTATTTGTTTGAAAACTTAATACATTTCTAATGACAGTTATAAAAATAATATTTTTATACTTGCCTAACTCTTATGGAATCTAACTAAATAATTTTTTCCATTTGGTTTAAATTATTAAAACTCATACACATCACATATTTTGGAGTTAATGATTACAATGAATATTTTTATTCCATTAAAAACACTACATAAGTTATATTTATATAAATTCTTTCTAAAATTGTTCTATACAAGTAATTAAAAGAAAGAAGAAAGACATGTACTTTAAAATTTTATGTTATGAAATATTTTTTTGTAGTAATTTGGGGATGGTAAAAATTTATTAAGTATTAATGAATAATTTAAAATAGTATGGTTATATCAAACTTTCAACATGAAAAATAAAATATTCATGTAAATGAATTGAACATGATAAATACAGTGGTTGATTGTCTTAATATCATGATCTCTATCTTTATCTCTCTCTCTCACTCACTCACTCACTCACTCACTCACTCACTCACTCACTCACTCACTCACTCACTCACTCAGTTAGTCAGTCAGTTAGTCAGTCAGTCACTCACTCGCTCGCTCGCTCACTCACTCACTCACTCCCTCACGCACACTCTCTTTCTCTCACACACACGTGCACACAAACACACACACACACACACACACACACACACACACACACACACACACACACACACACACACACACACACACACACACACACACACACACACACACACACACACACACACACACACACACACACACACACACCCACCCACCCACACCCACACAACCACACCTAAGCACACCCACCCACACACATACATATACACACACCCACACCCACACCCATAACTACTTTGAGTATATTTATATATCACATAAATAAACTATAGACCATAAAAATATTAGTAGAAAATCATAAAAATACCTTTAAAAATAAATTAAATGTATTATTGTTATTATTTTTCACTTGCAATGTTATTCATTATGTCATAACTTGAAAGTAAATAAATAAAAATAAAACTATGATAAACCATAATGAAACCTATGATGTATGTTTACTTGATAATAAATAAATCAAAATTAAAATATAATTAACCCTTATGAAACATATGATGTATATTTGACACTAAAAATAATTAGATTGTGGATAAACCTTAATGCTCATAATTTTTTAATGTTTATATATTACAGTCCTATAAATTACATAATAATGACAACTAACTTTTAGTCTTAATTTATTTAATAATATGTAAGTATAATAGTATTAAAATAATCTCACATATTTATGTCACTGAATTCTAAATCTTAATTTAAGAAAGGCATGCATACTAGATGGAATGCAAACCTCAAACTTATTATGAATCTTATTAATGTTTACAAAAATCTCAACCATCATAATTTACTATTTAAATGAAATGTCTAAAGAATTATCAACCATCATTTAAGTTTTTCATAATATATAAAATGCATTTTTGATTCAATCCTTTGGATTGGATACTTATTAGGATCATTTTTAATAAACCCTAAAAATCTAACTCTAAACACAAATCTCTCTCTCTCGCATATATCCTATTAATAGTTTTGGGATACAAAAGACATAGACATAAAACATTATAGACTAGATAATTAGATATCAATAATAAATCTTAGTTTTTTATAAATAAACACATAACTATGTTCATAATCAAAATGAAAGAAGATTAGAAGATAAATTTCATATTTTTAATCAATAGCTATAAAATATAATTAATGACCTTTAAAAAGTGTAGTTAGCCACATCATACTTCCCTTTCCCCTCTGATGCTCCCATATGTACTAATCAATGAGGGTACAATATGTATTACATCCACATTAGGAATAATAATGTAGTTAGTATTTTTATGACATTAAATATGGAAAATGACTAATCAATAGAAAATATATATACAATTGTATTATTTCATACCAAGATGTAAAAATTAGACTACCATCATAAATTTTATGGTAAATAAATGCATTAAGCATCAAGATAAGTAACATAAACAACATAATATATCTATATATCATTCATAACAATAAATTTAATTAGTCATTTAATCACTATTTTTTTTTTTAAATCAATATTTTTTGTTAAGAATTGGGTAGGACTTAACATCCTCCTCCACTTAAATAGGTCATAATCTTAATGAAATTATTATAAAAATAAATATGTATAAAATTGAAATAAGTTCTATAGAATATGTAAATAAAAAAAATGATGAAACAACCTAATAAATTACTTATAATCCTCCCAAATGACACTACATTTAAAATATTTCTGCATTATACTTTGAATTGAGTCACTTATATATAATGCAATTTTAACTTGTGTGTTTCAAGTATTATGATTAGTTATATTTTTATCACTCTTGGATCTAGTACATGTAATGCATCCATTTTAGTACATGTGAAGTTTTAACCACATATTTATTCAAATAAAACATATGAAAATCATTATGAATATGAGCTAATATTTTGGGAAAAGTAAGTCTTTAATTTATAAGGTCAACCACTTATTTAACCTCAAAATATCATACATATAGGGGGGCTATTTTGGTTAAAATTCCAAATTTGATATATCTCTTTTGTGGTTTTACATGAAAAAAATCTATTTCTCCAACTAAGACCTGCATTACTATTATTTTCATATCAACATAACCTTTTTTCCTATAATTGGATTTAGCTAACCTTATCTTAATAATTTTCACCTATTATTCCATTTAAACAAGTGTTTTAGGTCTCAAAAACATTTTATTTTCTAATATATCCTAATTGATAGGTGTTATAAAATTCATGACATACAAATCTTCAAATGGTGTCATTTTTCAAAATGAATGGAATGAATTTTTTTAATAAAATTTAATTAATGGAAGGTATTCTCCCACTTGTATTTTTGGTCCATGTAATACATTCTCACAAGGTTCTTCAAAACATAATTTACCCTCTTAGTTAGCTCATCTATTTTAGGGTGATAGGTTATACTAAAATTAAGTTGAGTTCCCAAAGCGGGGTTTAAAGTTTTCCAAAACCTAAAATTCATCTGAGGCATTCTATTGAAATGATTTTATTTGAAAAAAATGAATCCTATAAATTTATTACACAAACCTCTTTGTTAGAATTGGTGTTTCATTGGTTAAATTACCTAGAATAAAATATGTCATGTTGGTGAGTTTGTCAGCTACCACCAAAATCATGTCATGTCTATTATTGGTCATGTGTAATCTTTAGACAAAGTCCATACTAATGAATATTCATTTACATTATGAATTATTATTTGGGTTCAACAACCTATAATGATGAGCATGTTATGCTTTTATTTATTGGCATTCCAAACATATAATAAAAAATTCAACTGCGTCTTTCTTAATCCTGTTCTATAAATATAATGGTTTTAGCTCTATCATAAACATGGTCATTCCTTGATTACTAGAATAAGTAGGTTTATAAAAATCCTTAAGCATGGGTACTCTCAAATTTTATTTTTCTATAACATACATTCTCCCATTAAACCTCGAAAGGCCATCATTATAAAAATGAAAACCTTAATATCTATGATCTTGAAGGTTTTTTAGGTATAAATTTCTTGACTTGCTCATAAAATTCATCACCTGATGAGAATCTATAAAATTGATCTAAAAAATTACTTATGATAGTATCCATTACTATTATGTACCTTATGCAGACAAGAGCAATTTTAACTCTTTTTTCTTTGAATTTTATATAATCGATGTCAAAATTATAATTTGAAAAAAAAATCAGACACCACCTTTGTTGAACATTCAAATTAGGTACTGTGAAGATATAATTAAGTCCAAAGTTTTCCATATTCAACTCAAATGATTTACCCAATAAATAATGCATCAAAAATTATAAGTCATGTACTATTATCGCCAATTCTAAATCATGTGGATGATAATTAGCTTCATAAATCTTTAGTTTTATAGATTAATATAAAACTATTGATCCTTCTAAAGTAATACTCCATCTAAACCATCCATAGAATCATCTATGACCATAAAAATTAACATTAGGATGTAATACTTGCAACACTAGTTCATAATTAAGCCTCTCCTTTAAGATGTCAATGACTGAATCATATTATTCACTCCCTATAAAAGATTGCTCATTTTGATGGATGGAGGTAATTGGATTAGTTATTTTATAAAAATGGATACAAATTTTCTTTAATACCTAGACAAAATCTTAAATCTATATACCTCATGGAAAATTTTGGGTATCAACCATTTCATGATGGTTTTTATCTTTAAAGGATCGATAGATATTCCTTCAGATGAAATGATATGCCTTGAATATTGCACCTTATTCTACTAAATCAAACACTTTTTCATAGATCTTATGTGTCTATGTGTATTTCAAAACCAAATAAAAGTACTCAAATTTATATTCCTCATCATCAAAATATCATCTGTAAAGATAAATAAAAAATGATCTAAGTAATCTTTGAGAACACAATTCCTAAGATTCATAAATGTTGTTTGTGCATTGGTTAACTTGAAAGGAAGAAATGTGAATTCATAATGCCTATACCTCATTATAAACATTTTTTTAGGAATGGGTTCCTCATTTATTCTCAACTAATAGTATCCTTCTCTAAGGTGTATCTTATAAAAGACTAGTTCACCTCACATTTAATCAAAAATATCATCAATGTGGGGGTAAGGGATACCTATTCTTGATGGTTTCCTATTTCAACATCTTTTATATTTTCAAATATGAATAATACCATCCTTATTATTCATAAACATTAATGGTTTACCCAATCACAAAGCATTAGGAGATATTATCCCTTTTGACAACATCTCATGAAGTTGGGCTCTCAATTAGATTAGCTTACTTTTTATCATTCTATAGGGTGCTTTGGATTAAAGATGAGATCCTGAGATGATATTAATTATGAAATAAAATTTCATTTTGGACGTAATTCAAGTAATTCTTTTGTAAATACACCCTTATACTCCTATAAAAAGAGATAGTCTTTAAAATTATCTTTTAAATTCTTTGTCTTCATATGTCTTAACCAAAAAAACCTAACATCCATTATTTTGAGCTTCATTCAATATAATGGATGAAATGTGTCTTAATCTAAATTCCTTTATCCCACTTTGTATTTGGGTTTGATTCCCCAAATCATCTAATCATTCAACTTTATTTATGAAATAACCAACCTTTGCCTTGTGCTTGTAAAGAAAATTCACCCATAAAATCACATTATTTGATCCTAGTGGAGATTAAAATAAGTCTAATGGTGGTGAGATCTGATAATTCCACCTCAAACTCCACTAGTAATTTATCTACTATGACCCTAAACTTATTCTCATATTGCATAATCCATGCATTTTACATATACCTATCTTTCCTAGGTATTTTATTAAGAAAAATAAAATATTTAGTGGATCTATTATATATCAAAATTGAAATAAAATTCCCAAAAAAAGTACCTGACACCTTAAATGGAGATGCTTGAAACTCAACTTGATGATTTTCAACATTTACATGAATTTTTTGTCAGATGGTTCCATATTGAGTGGATGATGATGAAGGATTATTTAATTTAATCCATGTATTTAACTAAAGATAGTCCTTTACATAGTGATCTCCCCCATAATCAAAACATCCCCCTAATGGTATTTTTATCTCAAATGGGTTACCTACTATACTTCCTTCATTAAACCCATTGCCTAGTTTATTTACCCCTTAGTAATCATTAAATTCAAATTATTATTATTCGTGAATATATTTTTTGAATTTTTGTTATGCTTCAAATTATTATTTTTTAGATAAGGTTTTGAACCATCAAAATTCAAATGATACATGTCTTTGAATTCTATCCTAGATTTGAGATATGATCTTGTTTAACATCTTTATTAAAGATAGATCCATGAAACTAGGTCCATGCACATCTAATTCACATCTGATCTATAGCCTTAAACCCATGATGAACTTTCTAAATTCAAAATGTTCACCTTTATACTACTATAGAACATATTTAATAGGTTTTGTAAACTATTCATATTACTTTGTCACTGATAGATATCCTTGCTTTAGATTCTAGAAAATATAAATTTATGATCAAATTGAAGATGTAATAACCACCTTGCCTTTAATATTGTAATAAACTAATCCCAAATGGTGATAGTGTAGGTAAGACCCATTTCTATATTTTTATTTCCCCCCCAAGTTATTGCTTCACTAATGAACTTTATGCTCAACATACTACTTTGGTCACCTTGAAATAATTTAAAATTTATAAAAACTTCTTCATTTCCATGAGCTAACATTTAGTTCCATCCCCTAGAATGATTCTATCAAATTTAAGTGGATTCACCTTTTTAATATCCTGCACAATTTTTTCATCCATTTATGCTCTTGTAGCATGATGTTCTTTAACATGCTCCTGCTTTTGGTTCTCTTCCTAATCATATTTTGAATCATGCCCATGTACTTCATATTCTAATGATCCAATTATGTCATGTGTCTCATTTATGACTACAAGGATTTGATTAATCTTTGTATCTTGCTCTATTGCTAACAAATTGGGATCAGGCTATTAATCCTAATAATAATATCCTTAAACATTATCTTTTTTATGTAGTATTTTATCCTAATGATAATAGGAGATATAGTAAAATTTTAGTAGATTCATTATGTGTGATCATTTAAACCTATGATTTGATACCACACGTTAAGACCTTAGTACGTCCAAAACACAAAGTATGTAATTTTTTAAATTAAGAACAATTATTCATTAAATGAACTATCCACATATTATTATAAATTACACACCATTTTCAATTTACATTTAAAAATTTGTGAACAATTGAATATAGTAGGTACAAAGTGACAAATAATACAATAATTCAAACATATACAAAATTATCATTTTAGTCCTCAACTATGATTAAAATGGTGCAAAAACTATAAAATCATGGATAATTCGTCATGTAGAAAAAATATATATCACTCGTAAATAAATAAAAATCAAAGTTTACTAATCCATTTATAATCCAATATTATAATAATTATTGTAATATAATGCTCTAAATAAAGAATATACAAATTTTCCATCAGCTACAACTGTGTAGGCCAAATCAGTAAATAATAATAGGTACATTAATACATAATATATTATAATAAAATAGTTCAATTGATCTATACAGTAATCATGAGTATGTATAAGGAGTGGTTTAGATTGAATTGTACAAAGGGAGAGTATCATCTATGGGCTTACCTCCAACCACCTATTGACAATCTCCCACACACATCCCCACTAGGAATGGTCCTTCCCTTCATGAAGGGGCATATAATAATGATGAAATTAATAGGAACCATCCAAGAATCACATATGAAAATTACAATCACTATTATATGCATCGATTCAAAATAAACCCTAGGTGCACCTCTATTTGTTATGACTTAAATCAAGAATATAAAATATAAGGTATTATGGACTAACAATGTAGACAATTTTAACATTACTTTTTCCAAATCATTTTATAGTATTTTCATATTTCCATGATCTAGGTCATAGTCCCCTTCACTCATACTCACTGATATAACACATTTTCATTACATAACCATATTATTAACAAATGTCTAGTAAATATAACCAGGATTCCTACAATCACTCATCATTACTTAGTAAGGTAGAAAACATAAAAATATATAATAACTCAAAAATAATTAAACATGTGTCACAATAATCCCTAAATGAAGATGCATTCAGATTTTGTATTGTCTAAGAAATATCAAGCCTAGACTAATTTCAGTTCATTCACACCATACAATATGCTTAACCATTTTTATATATGTGGTGTTAATGGTTAAAGGTGTATAATAGCCTATGAAAAAGTATGAATAACACTATTTTAGAGTAGGAAAAGTAATTGAAAACTTAGATAAATGCATATTCTAAATTAAATTGATGAGTTATCTTAAATATATAAAGTACATTGAAAATGGTTATTTAATTAAATAAACACAATGAAGAGATAATAAATATATTATCTACAAATGTTTAGGAAGATATGAAAAATAAAAATTCATAAGTAGGAAAGATCAAGATTAAGATACAATCACCAGATTTTAATAATATCGTTTCTAGAGGATTAGACACTTGTGTTGACCCATGGACACTTGTATTTATGCTTTTATCCTAATTTATATATAAATATCCTATCAAATATATTCATTATATTAAAAATTTACCAATTATAACCTTATAGGTTTTCTATCTCCTTTCTATTTATATATTTTATTCACATGCACAAGCTATCAATGATTATGTATGGATCAAACCCTAGATCTCCAACTTAGGTCTTTGTACCTTGCCAAAAATGGGTTAGTGGGATCATTGTGTCGAGTTGACCTCAATTACCCATATATTAATGAGCACTACCTACATATATAATACTCAAAATAGGGTCTCAGATTTCTATTATTCTCCCCTAGCTATTGACATGTGTGTATAAGGGTGCAACATAGTATATTATATAACATGCAATGATCTAGTTTGAAACTTGAAAAATACTTCTTATGGGATATTATTTTATTTATTAATACTTTTAATATGACTTATCCTATGACTTATATGAAAATAAGTAAGAATAGGTCAATATAACTTAGTTGTGTGATTAATTGCGTGAGCTTGAATATGTGCTTGCTTGATATTTTTTAGATGAATACTTAATAGGCTTGTATTTGTATGTATACCACACATTTTTAAAATATCTCATGGTAGGGTTAATTAATATTTTTTTTGACCTATAGGATTTTAATATTTAAAAATTATATAACTTTTGAGGATTGGACATTTTATAAGAATCTGGACAATTACGTTGAAGTAAGTGTCTAGTAGGATAGGAAGTTTCTAAAGATCTAAAACTCAGAATGAAGGACATATATGCATATATACATATATTTATATATGTATATGTATACATATACATATACATATATATTTATATATGTATGTATGTTTTAGGATTTATATATAGTGTAGGTGATGTGGGTTACCAAAAATTATTGGTTCAGGCCATAAGATAAATAGTTAGGGACAACGAGATGGTGAATGTGAGCCTTTTGGAAATAGGGAGGTATAGAACTAAAGGTTATATCCATGATAGGTATGTTTAAAGTATATAAGATTTAGATTCAATATAAATAATATTTTATTTTTTATATTATCCCTCCTTTATTCTAGTTATGCATAAAGATGAAATTAGTAGGTTAATTAAAATAAATACATATATGGTTGTGTATAACATACCTTGCATTTTATTGAGCAAAATTTAAGTGTTTTTATAGTTATCAATTGTAACCAAAGTCATGTTATAGTATAAATCAATGAATATAATTTTAAACTTTAAATAATTCAAATTCTTTAAAAGAAAGAGAGCAAGGAAGGAGTACATGTGTGTGTTGATGAAACCATGTTCACACTTGTTACTTTGAATTCATAAAGATGTTTCCTTATGAATCACTAAAGATGAGAGAGATTGAAAAATTAGCCTTATATATTTAAATAGGGAGATTATAATTTAATTATGCCCCCAATCTAATGTAAGGGTGGGTTGTGACATGATCATTGAGTAATTGAATACCAATCACTCAACTCAAGTGACTATAAAATAAAATCCAAGTTGAGTTGTATAACCAACTCAACCTGTAACATTGAATTATTAGTAGGTCCTTTATGGTGTTGAATATTAACCACACTACTAAAATTACCTAGTTTCTACAAATAGATAAATGATCAAAATAATGTTCAGTAATGAAAATGGTTCTTTTTGATAAAGTATCAGTGATTCTTGGTAAATATGTTTTAATAAGTTTGAATATTTATTAATTTTTTCTTATTATCTTACATGTAATATAAACCTATAATTTGTCTATAGATGAATTATCTATCAAAATTTAACCTAAACTCTATAATTATATATAATATATGTCATAAATATGAGAAAATTTATCCCAAATATCTAAATATTAGTGCATTGTACAAGATTTAAACCCACATGTGTATATTTAAATCATGTAAATTGTAATGAAATTTTATAAATTATGAAAATTTTATAAGTGTGGAAGTCATGTCTCTATGACATGCCCCCACTAACCCAATTTTTAGTAGAGAGAAATGGAATATCATAGTTACCTTACCTCAAAAGGATAATATAACTATATAATTTATGTATGATTCATGTAACATATATGAGTAACATGTATAAGTAGATATATAAATGAATATTTAATTATGTAATCATAAAAATCCATAATATGCATGACATATATCATGGAAATGTTTGGGAAGTAAAAATACAAGATCATAAAATAATCGAGCACACACACAAGAGCACTCAATGCCACACAAAATGAGTCTAAGGAGGCCAAAAACAAGGGACATATTCAAATTATTGAAAAAGAAAGAAACATACAGTGACATAGGGGATAATAATCAAGGAACACATTTAAATGTTCCACAAGTAATAAAATAGAAAGTAATAAAATGACACTCAAGGAAGTAACAATGTGAACAAATGAAGCATAATAACCAACATAAGAATATCATACTAGTCCCTGCATGTATGTGTTAGAAAAAATGCCATGTAACATAGAATATCAAGTAAACTATTAAAAATGTAAGAATGAGTATAATAATGCATAAGCGTTAGTATATAATATCAACATGATAATGTAATTATGATCATAAAATAATATGACCTATGCCAATCACGATTAAAGAAGGCAAATTCCCCCATCACAGTATCTCACATGGAAAAAGGAAAGGTCAAATATATGTATGTGCAAGTATCATGGGTCTAGTGTATGCATGTATCATAATCAAGTATGAATGAAACATATATGTGTATAAATATTATATTTTATCTACTAACATAAAATAAACAACATATATGTGAATGATCTATTAACATGTGAATGTTGAATATTATTATATTATTGGATTATTTGAATGTTGTTCTATTTTCTTAAATATTTGAGTTTATTGAATTTTGGGAATATTTCATTTGTATTGGTCAATGTGCATCAAATTTATCAAGTGTTTTATGATTGGATAATTTTTATTGAAAATGTTCATATCACATTCCTCTTATCTCCTTACTTATTTGAATTACCATCACCAGATCATGTGGTATGTAAACTAATCATCGTATCTAGGAAAATTAAATACCTTGTTTATTTTGATCTATTTTAACTTCCATTTAGTATATACAAAATGTACCAAAATGTAAAATTATGTTGAGTTTTATGGGGCATGACCCACACTTTCATTTGGACAACACATGGACAATAAGAAAATGGTAATATTATGTATCTCAATGAGTTTTTCCAAATTCATTTATGATGTAAGTCATTGATGGTATAAATAGGTTGTGCCAACATCATTTATTAAAAAATGTTTATTTTTATATATGATCAATATGGTTAAGGTGAAAATAATATCCACCCATGAATAATGTGATTGTTAATACTTTTGGAGAGGGTGGTTTTTATTTGGTACAATTTGAAGTGGTTGTGGAGTATGTTAACCTAGTATTGGTCTCTTATTGAGTAATTTTTGTAAAGGTGTCATATAAAGATTCAAAATACCACATTCTTATTTTGGTTACTATATTCAATTGGTAATTCATTCCATCCATATATATCGTGAACAAAGTGTTTGTACTTTATAGGAGATAAATCTGATTCTTTATTATATTTAGTAGGAATTAAGAATAATTATGCACATCCATGTATAATTGGATAAATTAAGTACAAAATTTATGTAATTACATTTCCTTTAGTGGAGGATTAAGACCTATACTAAATAGGAATTTTAGTTCCAAGTCTAAAGGTAGATTGCTAAGGAATATGATGCATTTTTTAATTGAATAGCATAATATTGAAGAGATTCATCATCATGTTTTTTGAAGTTTTAAAAATGTTCCAATGTAAATTTTGGAACAATGTGTGTCTTAAATTTTGAGAGCAAAACATCTTTTCATTTATTGAACGTAGTTAAGGAACCATTTGTTAAACTATAGAACCAATAAAAATCTTCATATATAAGTGTCATATATGCTTTTACCTATATTCACTCATATTTAGCCCAATTTTTGAAAGAATGTACATATGGAATTATATGTTTGGAAGGATATTCATGGCCAAAAATGAAGGTAATATTAGAATCATAAGATATTATGGGTAATTATTTTCAAATACACATTTTGTAACAGGTCAATTTTAGATAATGTTATCATTAGTAGTAGAATTTTAACAAGACATTTTTACTTTGATAGGTGAAACTTGTATTTTAGGATCTCTTATATTACTCATCATAGACATAAGATAACTAAAAGGAATTGTTAAAATTCTCAAATATAATAGGCCCTTAGCCTATGGCTTGCTTTGGGATATATGTAGTCATGTTGTGGCTTACATAACCCCTTCCTTATCATATTAAATTTGTCTATGAGATAATTTAGGTAGCTAGGTCAACCTATGAAGTAACCATGGCCTAAATAGACTAGAAATATTGGGTAGTAATTAATAATTAATCATCATATTGTAAATTAATTTATAATTGTAAGGTTTTAGAGGTTCCCCCTCACAGTGTCTCATCATTTACTAAAATATTCTAGTTTATTTTAGTCATATTATAATCTATTGATGTTATTATACTTTATTGGTCAAGTAATTTCATTGCTAGTGGTATCAAAGCATCAATTTGGGCCATTAAGTGGGTGAAACCCTAACATTAGATAATAAAATATATATTTCATTTTTTTACTAATTTCTCTCAATTATTTTACTATAATTGGGGGATAATTTAAGGATGTCTCACTAAATATATTAGGGTTTAGGGATCAAGTTTTAGTGAGTCATTACCGATTTAGTGTTTTGCATAAATTTACTCTATATGCCACATTTTGAGAAATATTTTATATTTATTTACATTTCTATAAATATTAAAAAATATATAATGGGGGTCTATTATTTTTATTTTTTAATTTGATGCTGGAATAATTATAAAAATCTTGGTCAAAGTTAGGACCAAAGTGACTTTCAAGATCAATTTTGTCAAGCCTTGTTATAATAGGACCACAAATTAGGGACTAAGGCAAGGGTATTGAAACTCTAAGTAAAAATCCTTAGTAATAATTACATAATTATAAGGGGGAGTTACTATATCATTTTTTCTATAATTTTTTGATATGGATCATAAACGAATCCATCTTGAGTATGATGTGGAAAGTAGATAATATGTAAATAAGGGCAAGCAATATACTTTGGAAAATATCATTATTACTTTAAATAATATTTAGAAAATATCATTATTACTTTAAATAATCTTTTAAAAATATCATTATTAATTTAAATAATCTTAAGGAAAACTAACCACCTATCACCATTTAACAACCCAACCAGGGTGGATCTTTTAACTATCCCAATATTAATCCAATTACCTTGCATCTAAGGAACATATTGCCAAAAGTGGAAATGTGAAATTTAGATGGGAAATATCTAAACACCTAAATCAAATATATGGAGAGATTGTTTGATATAAATTATATCCTAAATGGATAAAATATGGTCATGTCATACCTATATCTATAACCAAAATAATTCATTTGTTATCGATGGTTATGTGTTAGAAAGAAGAAGAAGGATATTAATCAAACCTATAATGCATTTATAGAGGGGTTAAAAATACACTATAGCAATAATGTGAATGATAACCACTTTATCAAGTTGTAAAATTTGAGACAAAAAAGGACATTCATAGATTATTTGCATCAATTCTTGAGCCTATCATTATGTGTGGATAAAATTCCTAATAAAAACATGAATGACTTATTTTTTAGAGGTCTCAAGTACCACATTGAACATGTTTAGTCCACATACTATCATTTAATCTATTCACATGGCTCATAGGATGAAGGAAAAAAATCTATCAAGAAACAATCATTCACCAAATTTAAAAATATAAAACTCAACACAATCATTTACTCAACCTACAAGATTGACCCTTCATCAAATTGAAGAGAAGCATGAAAAAAGGTTATGTTTTGGTTGAAGTAGCATTTAGAACAAAGGCCATAAATATGTTTACAATAATTCATTCTACATTGAAGCTTCCAATTAAAATGAAGATGATGATGTGGCCTCAGGGGAGGATGAAGATGAGATAGGAGTGGCACCTAAATATTCCTAACCTATAATATCATGTCATGAACTTTTAGGTATTGACACTCATCAAACCCTTAGGGTTGTTGGTTTCCTTAAGAAATATAAGTTCATAGTTTTACTTGACTTGGGGAGTACACATTACTTCATCAATAATAAGTTGGATACCTATTAAACTATTTCATTTACCTAGATCTAGAATTTGAGTTCATGACTACATATGGTGGCATAATTAATTGTTCCTAGAAATGCCATATTTTTAATCTTGATATGGGAGACTAAAAGATATATTATATTATCTTTTATATTCCCATGGGTGGATCAAACATTATTTTTGGAGTCTAATGACTAAAAACCTTGGTCAAAATAGAGAAGAATTTCTAGGAATTGTTTATGCACTTTCATTTTGAAGGTAAGTAATTTTAACTATGGATATTATGTGGAAAATATCCACAATTGGTTAGTTTACATCAAATGACAAAGATTTTAATAAATGACATTGAAGTATTTATGGCCTGTTTGTTTACCATTGAAGTTCAAAAAATAAAGGAGTCTACCCTTCCTAATTTATAGATGATTATTCATGACCACCCAAATATTTTTATAACTATGAAAAAAGGAATAACACCAAGAATAGAACTTTATGATGCCATTAAAAATGCTTCCTAGGATTCAATCACCAAACATTACACCATATAATATCCCTATTCCTAGAAGAGTGAAATTAAAAATGCTAAAGGCATGTCTTATCAGACATATCCAAAGTGAATACTCTTATCCAGTGTTCATGGTATGTAATAAGGATGAGACTTATAGGATGTGCCCATACTGTAGAGAAATAAGCAATTAAACCATAAAATATAAGCTCCATATTCCCATAAATGATGATTAGCTATATGAGTTACATGGTGTTGTTTATTTTAAAAAATAAGATCTTCGATCTAGGTACCATCAAAATTGAGTTAGAGATGAGGATATCCATAAAATAGATTTATTTGATGAACATATTTTTATGTATTTTAAGGAAAATTCTTTTTCTATTTTTTTAGGACATTCTAATATATATCAAAACTTTAGCTGAACATTTTTAACATGTGAAATATGTTATATTAGTTATAGAAGAACATCAATTTTATGAAAAACCTTTAAAATGTCTTTTTGGACTCTAATAAGTGGATTTTTTGGGTCATATTCAAATTAATGAGTGAAAGTATATCCTAAGAAGATCAAATCTATGATGGAGTGGAATGTGCCAAAAAACACTCAATTATATATTGCAACATCCAAAGTTGTTCAACACTTAGGGAAACATTATTTTTAAAGGGAGGGTAATGATACACCCTTAGCTTATAGCATGTTTTGGGATATGTGTAAATGAATTATGGCCTAAGTAGACTATAAATAGGAAGTGGTAATTGATAATTGATAATTATATTTTAAATTATGTTCTAATTTAATATTGTGAAGGTTTCACCCTTGAAGTGGCTCATCATTTAATCATATATTATTCTTTGTTTTAGTCATATTCTGATCTATTGATGTTATTCTAATTTATTGGTGAAGTATTTTCATTTATAAAGATGTAACATTGGCTTTAATTCACCATCTATTTGGAACATAAGAATAATGGATGTTTCATCATTACATTTTTTTTTGATATTTACTTCACTTGAAATATTTTTAAATTTTGTTAGTGGTGTGTCCTTTAGAAATTTCTAAACTTTTGGTAATGCTATATCATATGAAAAATTTGGAACCTTTGATATATCATGTAACAGTTTTGGAATCTTTGGTAGTAGTAAATACTTTGAAATATTTGGTAATTATGCCTCACTTGAAAAATTTGGAATATTTGGTAGTTGAATATTCTTTGAAAATGTTATAACTTTAAGTAAAGGTACATTTTTTAGAGTTTACAATGAAGCCATGATATCCCTATGAATAATGCAAAAAAATGCATGATCAAATGATGGGAGATTAGAGTTCACATATTAACAATGGGTACATCATTTGAAAATTTAGAAACCTTTAGTAATTACAATGTTTTTCATTAAGAAACATTACCATAGTTTGATGTTTGTATACAGGGCATGATATCCTTGTGAACATTATGAAAATTTTCATGATTAAATAAATGAAAATTAGGTTCATGTGTATCCAACATTATCTTAGGAAGTTTTGGAATGTGTTTACCATCACCATGATTTGAGGAATTACATTTTTTGTTACTAATTGTAAGGACCATGAAACCCAACATATGTTTTTGGTGAATAATAGGAGCATGACGGTGACTATTTGAAACTTGAGGGCTATGTTTCTCAATGAAATAGGTCAAACTTTCCTATTTTTTTCACTTGTTGCTTTCAAAATTACTTGTGCTCAATATTTATGTTTTTATAAATATATACCTCTTCTTGCTCATAGGTTATGATTCATATTACAAATGGTCACATGGGGAATAATATTTTATCTTTGGTAAAAGATAAAATAAAATAGAGTATGAAACCCTAAGAAGATTAAAAACCCTAGAAAAAATAATGGTTGCATAAGAAGACTCATTGGTCAGGTTCATCATCTGTTTAACCCTTTTTAGATATGTGGTGTTAAGGGTTAAGGGGGTAGAAAAAAATATGCACAAGGATGAATAAAACTATTCTAGATAAAGATAATTACTTTTTGATTAAAAAGTGTACTTTCATTAATATAAAAAGATATAATACATTACTAATAATATAAAACTATTGGTGGAAAATTCACACCTAAAAGTAACAAAACAAAGCTAAAATAAGCATCGAGAAGAGAAAAGTATAGAAAATGACAACATATAGCCAAAAAACCATAGTTAAACTAACTGAAGTGCACATCAATAAAAAAAGAGAAAGGTAAAGGCACAAATAACAAAGAGTCCATTAAGCAAAAATAATGAACATGGTTGCATGTGAAGGTAAAGGAGTTGGAGGATATTGAGGGTTCTCCCAGCCCCTAATCTAGGGGATATTTGTCAACTGATACAAGTTCTAAACCAACAATATGCTAGTTATTTTAAATATCATTATGTTGCTTAGAATACTATTGAGAAGGATAAATGACCAACATCAATTTCAAGAAATTATCCTATTAAGCGGCCCATTAAACCCCCCATCACTATCTTTATTGTCCCAATCAGATCCTCAAGGAGGATATGGCCAATGAGATCAAGGAGGGAAGTTATTCTAGCTTCAATACCACCAAATATGATATTTATTATGCCTTCCCCCATGCCCACATCCTTAGGTTGAAATGGTTGGGAGAGGCATCAGGATGCTCATAATTGACCATACAAGGATCATTCCCCCAATGGTCCATGAGGATATACAAATTTTGGAACTCAATTTTAACCTTATCTATTTGACTTTAAATTTAAAGGGTAACATTAGTAATCAAAACAAATTTATTAGTTACAAAAAATTGCTTTTCCATATTTTCATTATTAAAACATGTTTTATTTCTAGTTTTTGAAATCTAAAAAAGAATAAAAGTAAAGAAAATAATATATTATATATTATAGTAATTAGGGTGGATTCCTCTAGGATATCCATTATCCAATTGAACATTTCATGCTTGAAGCGTTTGAAGAGGGTATGAATCCATCTCTAATAAAACTAGGCATGGGGGATAACTGAAAGAGGTGAGTAATGGATTTTGGTTGGTGACAAGCTGAGTAGGTGGAATTTAATACACCCATGTGTTTGATATGGTTCCTTGTAGGTAGACCTTGGTAAATAATAAACCAAAGTAAATTCAATTTTTTAGTCTCAATACAAATTGCCCAAACATTATCAAAACCTCTGAGCCCAAACACAATGGAGAGATTTAAGAGAGCATCAATGATTGAGGGTTTTAGCATAAATATGGTGAGGGGAAAAAATATTATAACCCATACTAGGAGAATAAATATATAATGATGTAGTTTTAGGCTATGACTAGTCCTTCTACCATGGCATAAGAGATGAAACTCTAATTTTGTGCAAGTACTCTTTTCATATGGAACTCTACAATTTAAAAAATGATTCTACATATTCCTTATTTAAATTGACCTTATCCTTTACCATATTCAAAGGAATCCAATCTCGATTAACCTTCATAAATAGGTCTTTAATTGTGTGACTAAAATTTTAAAGCAGTCTCAAGATTTTGACATAAGGGACCATGGAAAAGGGGACATTATGGAAATTCAATGTGGGAGACCACCATAGAGATTGATAATTGAGATAAATACCATTTATAAATCTTTTTCCCATCCAAATGAGGTGAGGTTTGATATTTTACTAAGCCTTATAGACACTTTGCATGGAAAAAGTGACTCCTATTTTAACTGACATAGGAATGATGATAATTTTGTGAAAACTAATCCTATTCTAGGACTTTATACGAAGTTGGAAAACTTGAGAGATGTAGTGCCTCAATAATACTTTTCAAGCCTTGTCCCCTCTCAATATTTTGATGATAAATTTAATACTGAGATAAATCCCTTGAGGCTTAATATCAATGAGCCCAAGACTACCAAATTATTTAGGGAGACAATAGATGGCCTAAGAGACTCGGTGAAAACCATGGTGTCCTTTAAGATTAGCCTAGATAAATTTTCTCATGATATTTTCAATATTTGCATAAGAGGCATTATAAGGAGCCCAACTAGATGAGTAGTAAACATGAATAACAATGAGAACCTTAGAAAATATTTATAACTTTCCAAAAAGAGTCACTAGTTTGGTGACCCATAAGGAGATTCTTTCTTAACCCTTTGAACCACATAGGAAAACAATGTTATAGATGAGGCTCTAAAATCAAATCAAATGCCTAATAATTTAAACTGAACCATAAGGAGGATCCATTGCAACGTATATTCCTCCAACCAAGGAGGTTTGGGTGAAAGAGACTGGAAATGGAATTAATTATTCTGCTATTGAATGGAATAACCAAAAGCAAGGTAGAAAATGTCAAAACATTACATAACATACTTAATAGAGTCCTCATATTCTTAAAGAGTGAGGAAAGAGTGATAAATAAAGTTCTCATTAATCAATTGGTGGTATTATTTATAAATTAAAATACCCTTCACCAAACCCTTGGAAGCATGGTTATCTAAAAGATAGTTAAATTTGTTAGCACCCATAACATAAAGAGAAGGCACAAGTGAGCACCCCCATCTAATAGATATGTGAATTTCAAAGTGTTGGAATTGATAATAATTCATTTTAATACAAGCCCCAGTATCTTGAAATAACTTATTAATAATTTAAACAAACTTGGGATAAAACCCAAGAGTATGAATCAGAGCTAAAATAAAAGGCCATTCAATCTCATCATATTCTTTCTCAAAATCAATCTTGATGAATAACACCTTCTCATTTGATATCTCCACCCATTCCATACCTTCCTAGATATCAATAACATTAAACAAAATGTATCCATGTTGACTAAACCATGTTTGTTCACTTATCATAATTAAGGGGAGAAGATGCTTGATTATGAGGGCTAAAACTATAGCTATGATTTTGTAAAATACATTAAGTAAGGTGAGGGGGTTCTATTTGGTAATTACCTCAAGGACACTAGCCTGAGAAATGATTTTTGTGTTAACCTTGATTAATGATATGACCTAAAGAGTTGGAAAAAATAACTTTAGAGTAAACTTTATGAAGATTAGGTCCAAATAAATACTAGATGGCTTGACATAATTCATAGGGAAATCCATCAATTCTTGGGGCCTTATTAGAGTCCATTTGTATGACAACTTCCTTAAGTTTAATGATGTTGATTAGTCTATCTTTGGAAATTAATTGTGATTCAAAGAGATTATAAGGGAACACTTTAAGACAATGAGAGAGAGCAGCTTCATGAGTAGGATAATAGGGTTACTTATCAAACACTTCAGGGTAATGATGCACAAAAGCTTGTAATATATAAAGTAATTTAGTAAACCTATCTAAAGCACATCTAATGGATTTATTTTTATCTATAGCTTATCTTGATCAAAGGAGAGATAAACATTATTTGGTCACTTTGTATCCAAATCATCTAAGTTATGCTCCTCTATCCTTGTAAGCCTCGATCAAATCAAGATTATGCCTCCACATGGTAGCTTGAGTCTATAGATGAGGGATAAAAGGTGTGGGTTATAACTCCTATGAAACCCTTAGGTATTCATGGTTTATATAATGATGAATATTATACCTAAAGAGAGACACTTATTTTCCATAACTCTAAATAAAAGAGGTGGTGCAAGATATTTCATCAGCGTAACACTCAATCTACCTAGTATCCCATATGGGTTTGAGATCTAGATTATAAATTATAATGATATGACCAATAATCTACTCATGTTTGAGATGGGTAGTATTGAGGTAAAACTAAGAATATTTGGATTTGACTTGGGGGTAGTCCAATAAATGCAAAAGTAAATACAGTGATGGCCAGACAAGAAAGTGTCTAGAATCATAGAAACAAGTCAATTATGAAGAGGATCAGAAAAGAAAATGTCATTTTTTGATAGCAAAGCATAATCAAGAAACTTAAAGACTTGATATTCTCCTTAACAAAAATTATACATTGTGAACCAAGGACAGTTTTATTCTCTCCTCCTACAGTGTTTGGGATCAAAAGCCTTAATTTCACATGTAAAACCATACCTCATATTTACATACACACAATCTCATGGGGAGATGTCCTTATTTGTCTTCAGTGGACTCAATACATTTGAAGTCAACATAGAGAATCCAATGCATATCTGAAAGATAGTTTGCTAACCATATCTAGAGAAAGGTGCATTCCATAGCATCATTAGAGGCATATAAGTTGACAAGGTCAATTATGTGATTACCAAAATTAAAAAGAGTCTAAACCACCTTATGGTGGGGATGGAACCCCAAGAAATAATATTCTGAGACATATCAAGTGATAAACCCTTCATGACTAGGCTTTTGACAAGTGGCCTAAAAAAGGGCCCTAGACTAGATATCTATCTTTGCTGGTAAAGTCTGTATGCCAAATCAAGTCTAACCCTAGAAGGATAATAAATTTAAAACTCATATAAATGAATATTATGAATTAAATAATTAAGTTATGATAAATATATATAGTAAAATTTTAATAATAGTTTGATTATATAAACATGAATAAGAGATAATGTTTAGCTTACTTGAAAAAGGAACATGTAGATCTATAAAATATAGAGGTGAAAATAGGCATGTGTAAGATCAAGATCCATTATAATCTATAAATATTGTTTCTGGAGGCCTAGACACTTGTGTCAACCTATGGACATTTGTATTGATGCTTTTATCCTGATCTTAATGTAACTATCCTTACATAATACTCACTTTATTGTGAAGTGACCACCTAGAGACTTATAGGTATTTTCCACCTTAATTTTGATGTTTTTTGTTCACACACACAAGATGTTAATGACTTGCAATGATATAAACCTAGTTATTAAACTTAAGAGTTTTTACCTTGCCAAAAATGGGTTAGTAATCTCATGGTGTTGGTTTGACCTCAAGGACCCATTTGTCAATGAGTACTACCTACATAGTGAATGCTCCAAAAAGAGACTTTGACCTATGAAGTTATCCCATAGGTGTTGGCTTGTGTGTGCACAAGGGTGTAATATATTATATTAAAATACATTTAATTATCTATCTTGTAATTAAAAAAATACTGCTCATGGAATATTCATTGAGTTATTTAGACCTATAATATGAGTGTTCATATGATTGAAATGAAAATAGAACATATGAAAGTAGAAATCAATTCTCAATTATCTGGGTGAGGTTGAATAGGTGCTTGCTTGGTATTTGTTAAATGAATAATAAGTAGGATTATATTAATATTTATACCAAACTTTTTGAAAATATATCATAGTAGGTTCAATGGGATTAATGGGCTGACCCATAGGATTAAAAAAAAGATAATTTTTGAGGAATTTAAAATTTATAAAATTAAAGACACATGTTGAATGCAAGTGTCCCTATGTGGAACACAAGTCTATAGTGGGTTAGAATGTTTCTAAGGATATAAAATTGATTTTTAAGGATATATATCATATTCTAGGCTTTTTATATAGTGCAAGAGCTATGGGTCATCAAAAAAAATGGTTTAGACCATAATATTAAAAGTTAGTCATAATCAAAGAGTGAATGTGAGCCTTTTGGTATTAGGGAGGTTTAGAACTAAAGGGTAGAACCCTGATAGATACTTGTCAACTATATAAGAATGAGATGCTACATAAATTATATATTAGCATCTAAATGATCTCATTACACCTTATAATGAACATATTTAATCTTTAATAAAAAAATAATAATGGTTTCAATACAAGTAAATTTTTTATATAAAATAATTGATAACATAAAATATATTATTCACACCCTACTCGAACAAAGAAATAATTGATCAAAATCATACTTTATTTTATAATAATAACTCAATATTTTTTCATGTTTCATACTAATATGATTATCATAGCCTACTAGCATATACACTTAATTCTTAAATATTTTCCATAAACATAAACTCAAATATTTCAATTACCAATATCATTTCCATTTCCAATTTATTTTCTAATTGTTAAGAATAAATAATTGATCCTTTTCTTTACACATCCAAATACAACCATAAATATCAACATGTATTTTTTTATACATACATACATACATACATACATACATACATACATACATACATACATACATACATACATACATACATATAAACCTTGGTTTACTATATAAAATATTTAGTCACATAGATGATTGACCAAACCAACTAATAACCAAATAACCTACAAATATATGCAACTGTATTCATATTTCTAAACACTAAAATGGACGAAGTCACAACTTCAACAAATATATTCATAAAGGTTTCATATTATATATATTGTGTGATCATTATTATATTTCCATCTCAAATATTGTGTTATTTTGAGGTGTGGCTTCAAGTATATTTCTAGGTTAAAAATAAATGCTATAATTAAGAAGGCAATAATACAATCCAACAAAGAGTAAATTTTGTACCCATTTAATTATTTCTAAACTAGTTCTCCATAGTTAATATATGGAAAAAGATTGATTAAAGCCAATGATTGAAAACCATGAAACATTGTGTAAAAATTGTTGAATTTTTTGCTTTGTACATATTACCAAATAGGTGGTAACTATGCTTCAGTCATAGATTTACTACTATGCATATAAAAATGCATGAAACTACCTTGTGGGTCTATCGGTGAGATTGAAAACTCATCCCCAAATCCACAATTAAATGAACCACTAAAAAATATATCTCCATAACAAGGAAAATTATATTAGGGAATAGGTATCTAAATCCCATCTCTCCAAATAAAATATTTTTTCTTATCACGTTAAAATGTTATAATCCATGCAAAATTTATATATTCAGCCATTATAAAAACTCATTGTTTAGAGTATATTCAAGCAATTATTATTCATTTTGCTTGAATTTTAAATAATATTAGAATGAGGGTTATTTTTTTAAAAAATAAAGTAAAAGTTTAACTATTGCCACTATGAATATTTTAAACAACAAAAACTGATCAAAATTCCACACACAAGTTTATAAGAAAAACAAATACTTGCATGAAAATTGAATAATAATGGCTTGCCTATGATTGAAACATCTTCCTTCAAGATAGTTAAAATCTACTCATTTTATTCTCTAAAATATGGCATGAAGTTTATCCATTTTTATTTTATTTTTATCATTTCAAAACCCTTATTTGTAGGAATAAATAACTTTAAGTTTCCCTTTATATGTTATCTACATGAAAACTATAGCGGTGTCCTAAAATGGGTTGTAACATTAGTTTGGTGGATTGTGTCAATGTTACTTCCACCAAAATTATGTTATAAGACAACCATTATATCTTGGTTGACTTGAATTCTTAATAACAATGAAAACCTAATTATTTATTTTTGTTTTCTTTTTATTCAAACATTCCACAATGTCTTTCAAACTAATGGTTAATGAATTCAAACTATGGTTGCCACCAAAGGTGGATTAGTCACATATTATGTCCAAATGTCCCTCCAACAAGGTTGGTGTTTAATTATATGTTTTTATTAAAACTTTATTTAGTTTAATAACCTCCTTTACACTCATATGAAATATCCAAATATTAATAAGACTTATTTATTTTTAAGCATGACTCTATTTTCAAATGTTTCTCAATGAAAAGGTACAATTGTACCTATCAAAGTTATGTCACTAAGTATAAAACACAGTAAATCCACTAAAAAATATAGAGTCATAAACTATCTGAACAATCATCAATCTAGTGAACATCAATTCTACAAACATCTACAAGTTATTTCATTATGATTCCAAAACTAAACTAAACAAAAAGTGTACAATATGTTAAAAATTTAAACACATGATATCACCAGACAACCATAAGATTAAGAAAACATCATCTAGGATAATGATATAGATCTAAGATACCAAATAAAATTGAAGAATATTATAATAAATAAAATACAAATAATAAATTATGTGCATGTGTGGTGAATCTTGATAACTTATGATGTAATTTTTCAATATTCATAATTTATCACCCTCTCCCTTATGATGCTCTCCATCTATACTACTAAACAAGGTTATGAGATGCCTTTCATCCACCTCAAGTAAAAATAATTTATTTAGTAATTTTTATAATTTTAAAGTTGTAAAACTATAAATCAATAAAAAATATAAATACCAATTTATTATTTCATACCAAGTTCTAAAAAATATACTACCATCATACATTTTCTAGTAAATAAATGCATTAAAATCAGAGACACAAAAGAGAAAATACAAAAGTCTAAATAAAAACCACAACAAAATATATTCCTATATCCTTCATAACCATAAATCCAACTAGCCATTTAATTATTATTTGTTTTTAAAATAGGTTTTTGTTAAGAGTTGAATATAAAGTAACATCCTTCATTCCCCATGACATAACAAAGGTGGTAAACATATTCCTCATCAACCCCTTCCACCTCCCACAAGGCAAGTCCATCAACATAAATCATATGATATCACTGATTAATTACTAAATTATCAGGCTAAGATTTACATGTTGGAATTGCTCCAAACAATGTCTATGTATAAAGATATTATTTATGAAGCATTAAGTAAGACCATTTTACCCACTAACATGGAACCACATTATGTTTCTTATATTATTAATATTTTATAAGGGATGAAAGAAAGTATTTATTTTGAAATGGATAACTTACATCTAAATCATATCATAGATCAATATTTACCCTTACATTTTCAAGCTTATGTGTAGAAAATCACTATCAAAATGGTTCCTATAGATAATGGTTTAGGATTAAACATTTTAAAGATATATTTCTTAAATAAATTTAATATAAACAAGAAATATCTTGGATACTCAAAAAATTAATAGTTTAGGATTTGACAATTTTTTGTAAAATGTAATTGAGTAAACTACATTGAATATAATTGAGTTATCTCATACAATAGTCATGGTTTTTTAGGTCAGACCTAATGAATAAAATTATAATATTATTATAGGTATATCATGGATAAATGGGATGAAGGAAATTCCTTATATTTTATATGCATGCTTAAATTTCATTCATCACAAATACATATATACATGCCCCTTGGATTTGGAATCATTCAATTATTGTGCATTAACCCAACTTAAAGATAATTACATTCCTGACATGCAGCCATATGTTCAAGAATATAAGAAAATAGTGATACCAATTTCTTTTTTTTATCTACTAGAATCATCATCAATGGAATATAGTCAATTTTGTTATGGGATTAAATATCTAAAAAAAAGATATACAAGACAAGGATTGGGAACACATGCACAATGGATTGTTAACCTAATTTAATAAATTAATTATAAAATAGAAAGACATGGGCACATAAAAGAATAAAAAAAATTACATAAGGGAACATCTACAATGAATACTATTTATCACATTTATTCAAAGCAAAGCCTCAACTAATATGTGAATCTCATAACACAAATGCCTTATAGTTCATAACACATCTACATATACATGATAATGATTAAGAACACATGCAATAAGAATTATTAAGCCCATTCATTCACTTCATTAGAAATGAAAATAAGGACTTGGTCATATAAAAGTTTTAGAAAAATCCTAAAAGGGAACATCTACACTAAATATTATTTATACAAATTTCCTCAAAAAAATATTGAGCTAGTAAGGGAAGTGCATAATGCATTTGAATTATAGTTGGTATACCCTAAGATTATTTATGATAAAAAATCCCAAATATTTAGATAATATATAAATTTTCAAATGTTGAATCCTTCTTAGAATACCTTAAAGCATATAACTTCCTTCTATAATAGTAATAGTTTTTTTCATTTAACATTTTCTTGGGCATAATTTGGAGAAACAGAACACACTTATGTCAAAATTGGATTTGATTAGCCATATACCATTCATATAACACATATATGGTAGAAAAATCAACTTTAATGAATGAAGATATAATATAATATAATTATGGAATAGATAAAGAACCACAAAAATGTACTTATTACATCCATGTTAAATAAAGATGAAGATAAGTTTATTCAATAATTTTTACATGATTGTCATGAGTTATTTGTTTAGAGTACAAACATATGCCTAGAACTGATCTTGAAATTATAATGCATAACATAGTTTTATACCTAGATGCAAAATTAGTGATGCAAAAAATAATAAAAATGTAACTAAAAGTATCCATTTTAATAAAAATTAAACTCTATAAATCTTATATGTTTTTATATTTAATATATTAATTATCCTAAATTTATATCATACATAGTAAAAATCCTTATGGATACATTTGATATTGAACAAAATATCATGATTTAAATAAGGCATTCAATCAACATGATTTTCCATTACCAATTATTGATATGATTATCAAATATACTGTTAATTATGAAGTGTTATCATTTATGGATGATTTTTATGGATACAATAAAATTAAAATTAATCTTGTATATTAATAAAAAATCATTTATCAAGCCATGGATAACTTATTGTTATGTATTCATACCATTAACATTAAAGAATACAAGGGCCAACTATTAGAGAGCTATGACAAACATATTTCATGACTATTTATGAAAATTTATAGAATATTATTTGAATGAATTACTTGAAAAAGAAATCTAAATTATCATGCTATAGTCTTATAAAATATATTTGAGAGACTGCATAAGTTTAAGGTGAATTTAAATCCAAAAAATATACTTGAGGTTACATCAATAAAATTACTAGGATATATAATATCTCATATAATCATTGAAGTAGGCCCCAAAAGATCAAATATATCATAGATATGTCTCCTACAATAGGTTTGAGAAATTATATCCCCTATAAGGAATAAATAAATAAATAAATAAGGCATTTTATAGTTTGATTAGTTAACAAGACACAATATTTGACATGGATAATGAATAAAGATATAACCTTTGAATGGGATGATAATTGCTAGTAGTGTTTTGATGCAAATAATATATACTAAATCAACCTATTATCATTCCTCTAATACTATAAAGGCCTTTAGTATTTTACATTTCCACTATATAACATGCCTTGGGAGATTTACTATCACAATATGATGTTGATCATAGAGAGAGATCCATTTATTACATTATTCATACTTTAGTATATTATGAAAAAAATAAAATATAATGTAAAAATTATGTCAAACTCTTATTTTCATAGCACATAATTTATGTCATTATATGCTTAATAACAAGATATAAGTTATTACAAAGGTGGCTTCACTTAAGTTTCTTGTGTCTTAGTCACATATATAAGAATGCATTACTAAATAAGTAATTTTATTCATGGAATTTGATTTGAAAGTCATATATTAGAAACCAATAAAAGGGAAATTTATTTTCAATCACCTAGCTACAACCTCATTATTAGATACATCAACAATTATTAATGAGTTATATGATGAATTCAATGCATATCACATATATAATCATACTTTAATCATGTATTTTTATGGATCAAAATGCACCACTAGTATTAGACCAATTATATTTTCATTACCTCCTATGTCAACCATTTCAATTTTCATGTATAAACAATTTAGTAGAATATGAGGATTTTATACATCAATTATCTAGTCTACACACAAAAAAAAAAGACATATAAAAGTATATGGATATTCTTAGCTAGTGATTTATGAAGTCTTAGATATTTCTCAAAATAAATAAGAAAGATTAATATCATACAAAGAAATGGTAGTATAACTAGTGATGTCATTCAAAACATTCTCAATAGAAAGCAGACCAATAATTACAATAGATATGTTGATCCAATGCCTAGTGTTACTTCCATGATTACTATTGAAATCAAGATTTAACATGAAAATTTTAATATCCATCAGTTAATATAATATCCATAAATGCTTTGGTAGTTACTCGTAATGTAATAAACACATTCTGGCATAGTGACATATACAATTCCTTATATCAAGCTATTATCCTAGGAAATGCTACACAAAATGACAAACATAAATTAAAACTATAAGCAATGAATTATGTTATAATTGTAGGATATTTATTTAAAAATTCATTTCATAGGTAGTTACTCTAATGTCTTAGTTGCGAATAAGCTAAAATAGCCTTACTTGCTGTACATGATATTGAATGTGGATGCCACTTTAATGACAAAGCAATGTCCTAAAAATTATAAAAATAAGCTTACCATTGGCCTATAATGGATCAAGTATGTCACGAATATGAAAAAATAAGATCACAATGTAATAAGCATATTGATCTATGTCATGCCCCATCACATGAATTATACACCATTTTTTCACCTTGCACATTCTACTTATGGGCCTTTAACTTGATTGGAAAGATAAATCCATAATAATAAAAAGGTCACAAGTTCATTATTATATAACATAATATTTTACTAAATGGTTTGAGACCATAAATTTATGGTTTAATATATTAGAGAATATATGTCACTTATTGATGAAAGATATTGATTCATAATTTGGATTACCATATAAGCTATTGTATAAAATAAGGGATCATATTTCATAAATAAAATAATGAATTGATCATGAGATAAATTAAAGATTAATCATACTTTATCTATTCCATACTACCCATAAGGAAATGCATAACAAAAATACACAAATAAAATGATTTTGAAGATCCCAAGCAAATCAATTATAAAACATAGTACATATTGGCAAAATAATATTATCTATGTAATTTGGTAATATCACACTAGTGTTCCTTCACCAATGAAGGTCACACCATACTCTTTTATTTATATAATGGAACTAGTACTCCATATAGAATTATAAATTTATTCTATGTTAGTCTCTTCAAAATAAATTATTAATGATAATGAGGATTGAGAAAAATGGCTTCATGAATTAGAAACTCTTAATGGAAATCATATACAAGCTACTAAACATATATAATTTTATTGATATTGTATAAAATGAGCATATCAAAAGAATATTTATAATATTGAGTTATAAATTAAGATTTTAGATATAAAATAAAATAAGAATAATACTACTGAAAACAGTAAAACTATAGGTACAATTGAATATAATTTGTTGGGTTTACTTTTGGTTACCAAAAATTTTGGTACATGAACTTATTGTTTGGATAAAATTAAAAGGAAAATTTTGAAGAGTATTATGAACTCCATGCACTTGTAAGTTTTTTTTATGGATATGGTTAAAAAGAGGTTTTTCAAAGGTCCCTAAAACCTTGTACAAAATTTATAAGAATCAATATATAACAATGAAATAACAAATAAAAAAAACTTAATATAATCCATCAACATTGGATAATAACACACATCACCTAACATAATAAGCCAAAACATTATGAAATAGTATTCCACTTCTCAAAAAACCATTCCTCTTCCATCATCTAAGTGACACTAGCCTTCTTATGCTATACAAAAAAACAAAATAACCCATTGACTCAATTCCACTTAAGATCCTCCTTACTCTCTCTTTTATGAAAATGTAGGGCCATTTACAAAAAAAAGCAAAATAACCCATTGACTCAATTCCACTTAAGATCCTCCTTACTCTCTCTTGTATGACAATATAGGGCCATATTGGTTAGATTAGGTGACTTCTTAGGATGTTATCTTTTTTAGTTTTCAAAACCATCCAGTCCTCCTTATCCCATTACTCAATATCTAAATAAAAGGGCGTGGAAACTTATAATGATTTAATGGATTAAAATCCTTCATCTTTTACTTTAGGGAGGATGGCTCTAGGTTGAAAACTAATAGTTTCTACCCTATATTCTTGCACCACAGTATTGTTTCCCCTTGTAATATCCTCAATTGATTCTATAGGGATAGAAAGTTACTCAATTTTTTTAGAGGAAAAATATTCTTTAGATTTAAAATCTTCAATATCAAAGGTTCCTTATCCTACCACTTTTAGAAATTCAAGAAGGGAATCCTTCTACCAATTTGGTTTTGCATTTGATTTGTTGGAAATGATAGAATATGTAGTTAATTTATAAGTATTGAGACATTTTTAGAAAGATAAATTTAACCACTAATAATTTATGTGTTGAGTCCATAAACAATCATACATATGCACGTCAATGTTAGCAGGGAGATCCTTATATATTATACATACAAAAAAATAAATTAAAATATTCTATGAATTTAAAAAATAGGACCTAAGATTTAAATGCTTTTCCATCTTGTAACTTAATTACTTATGATATTCATCACATGTTTGTTAGATACCATATTATTTTCCATACACACATGCATTCCAAAAGGTATACGAGTGTTATGTAAGACATGTATACATATAATATTTTAAATATTTCTCAATTATTGATGTTTTATTTCTTGCAAGAACCTATCGATTCTTAATATCTATGAGTGCATGCCTTAAAGGGTGCATCAAGAAAGGGGAGGGTAAAACATTAGTGTTTCACAATATTTGTGTTCCCTATACCACCACTTCAAACTAGCACAAGTCCCTTCTATACATTTCCTTAAGTTTTGACATCTCCCGTACATGCTGTTCCATGAAATTCACTACCTCAAATAACCCATACCTAAGCCAAAATTATTTTTAAAATTATCCAAACACAGTCGAATGGGTCAAACTTGTTCTGGGAATCAAACACATTATGGTACTAAGTTATCCCAACTGACCTAGTATGGGATTTAACTACTTTATTTTCCTAACTAACTAGGACAATTAGGTTGAATAAATTAGCTATAATTATGGAAAGGTGTGTATACACATAATATTTTTAACTTTTATCACATACTGATGCTTTACATCTTGAAGGAACCCATCGAGACTCAATCTCTCTAAGTGCATGCCCTAAGGGGTGCACCAAGAAAGGGGTGGGTAGACTTTTATTGATTCACAAGATTGTTGTATGTTATTACCACATTATTACCAAACCAACCAAATCCCAAAACCCTTCCCTAATATATTTCTCCTCCCTTGAGTATTCATCTAATATTTTCCTCTTTCCATTCCACTTTTTCTTATCTTAAACTCCTTTTTGGTCAATGAACTATACTAGGTTGACTAGGTCGACCCAATACATTTTAGGGGTATAATTTACTTTCTTATCTTATTAGCCCTTTGGCTGACCTAACTCAAACTTAGTAAATTGTCCCCAAAAAAGCATTGGGTAAACTAGGTTTACCTTGTATAGTTGATGTTCTTGTGAAGATTTAGGGAAATATCCTCCTATATTTATAGGATCATTTTGATCATTATTCATATGTGTAATAAATAATTATTATTCACTCATGTTTATTTAGAATCTGCTCTTCTACCATTCTAATTGAGGAAACTTACCTTAGGTTTCTTATTTAGAGAATCTAGTCTTGTGGATAAGTCTTTGATACTTTGGCCTTTCTTAGTGATCCTTAAAAAACACAATAACCTATTATGAAGCCCCTTTGGCTAAGGGAGAGATTGAGTCTCGACAAGTTCACATTCAGGAAAGTATATTCTAACTTTGTTCTCCTCTCTTTTATTAGATAGAAGTAGCATAAGTGTTGGCTTAAATAATACTATCTTTAATATTTTATGTATTAGGGTGTTACTCATACTTACTTTAACTGAAGCTCCCTATACATGTCTTTTTAATTATTTATAATCCATACTTTATGCCATAAGCTTTGGTGTGTACTAGATTAGATTTTACTTTCTTGCTATTAGAAAAGAGTGAATGTTTTAAACCTTAGGACTCCATGAGGGTTGTTTTGTGATTATGTTAGACTATAGGCTTTGGAACCCATACTAGCATGATGTGTTGTTACAAGTGATCCCCTGATAGGGTCTAGTAGATCCCCATATTGGTGATACTCCTACTTAACAAGTGTATCCCCGATTAGAAGTGTAGATATTCTATATATTTTATGAGCTAGGATTGATTTATAAACATGATGCATTTCTTATTGCATACTTTTTGGTGAACCCAATGTGAAACTAACCCTTGTAAGATTTCTTTCACTTTAGTCATTCTTTTTTATCATCATTTTTATCATATATTTTGACATAATGGATAAATTCTATCGACCTGGCTATTTTTCTCTATGTAAAAGTTTCTAAAAATAGGTAAATAAATCAACCCAGTCAATTCAATATAGATTTCCAACCTTTCAAACACCCAGTTCAGTGTACTAGGTCGACCCAATCAACCCCTTATAGTTTTAGCACTCTATAGTAGGTTCTTTTACATCTTAATCAATTCTATCAACCTAATTTTTAGGTTTCTCAAGGATACTTCAATGTTTTTCATCAGAATTATTTATTCATTGCATCTCTAATCCACTAAGGTTCCTTTCTATCTTTCCATTTATTTCTTTTCTATCTTTCCTTTCACAGTTTGTAGTCTTCAAAACTACCCTTGCATAGCCAAGTAGATTGACACTGTCGACATAATTCTATGTTTTATGTGCTATCTAAAATAATTGGATCAACACTAGTGACCTAGTTCATTTTCAAACCTTGCTTCCACACTATAGGTTTGACCCTATTGAGCCTATCCTATATTTTGTACATATAGTGTCAACACTATACCTTATTTAAATTAGTATTAACCTCATATCGATTAGTAATTAATTCACACTTTTTTTTCTTGTTTATTGCATGCTTAGAATAGTTCACATAGTCTAATTAGGGGATTTTTAATTAATCTCTTAGTTTCACTATTTCTATTTTATGCACACATGATCAAATTATAAAATCATAAACAATCACTTTAACAGTTTTTCTACTCTAAACCAAGCTACTTGGATTTTATCACTAAGGGGGAAGTCAATTTGATGCTCTAGTCAAGTATAAATAATGGTTAATGGTATTTTTTGACTAAGCACCTAACACCCTTATCTTTATGGTGTGTGAAGTGAGGGAATAAGACCCAATACCAAACCTATATCATTGCCACTACAGTCCCTTTCAACCCAAACTACATAAAACCATCCTTAGATTGCTATCTAGTACCTTGGTTATAACCAACTTCCAATCACATTTAAAATCATTCTTAATATTTTAATAAATAATCAGGTTGACCAATTAGTTAGCTTTACTTTTCAAGTTTTTTACTTTCTCTTTGTTAAATTGTGTGTACAAAAACTTGTATTACCCAATGTTAGTTCAAGGTTTTGTTTTGTGTGCCTCAATTGGATTGGCTAACATTGATCCAATTGAATGTTTATTTCCTTTCAGATCTTACTTTCTTAGATTAGCAACAAAAATTGTCTTATTTTAATTCATACTTGTTATTATCTTTCTCTTTCTCCCTATCTATTGTACTAGATCAACCTAATCAATGTTGCACCTTTTTCATCCCCTATTCACTATACTAGATCAACCCAGTGGACCTTGTCAGTTTGTAGTTTTCTTTTCTATATTTTTCTTTCCTCTGTTCATTATATTGGATCGACCCTGTATAGTTTACAGGTCCTATTTTCTATCCTTGGTCGACCTAGTCAACCCTATTCTATTTTATGATTTCCTTATTCATTAGTCTAATTTTTTATCTTTTCAATTTTATATTTTGTTCATCTCTCTTCAATTATAATTAAATTTCCTATTATAATCTTCTTGGATATATTGAATCCATTTAGATACTATATGTGATGTTCATTTTTTCCTCTTTTCCTCCCATGAGCACCATCACTCTTGGGTCACCTCTTCTCCTCCTTCATCCATGAACTATAACATGGTCAAAATAACACATGAAGATGAAGTTGATGGATCTAATCCTTTCTATACTCACCAAGAAACTTCTCAACATATTCAAATTAATGTGGGAGTGATTGATATAATTTTTCTTAATAATCCCACTAGTAATCATTCTTCTAGGAATACTCCCCCTAATACTATTATGGGGAGTGATCCTACAAACACCAAACCACCTCTCGATACAACCCAAATTTTAGCCCAAGTCATTCAATAAATAAATGTTATGCAACATTATAATACCAACCAAATGATGAAACTTCAACAATACTCAATCAATGTGGCTAATCAACCTCCAACTATTCATCCTCAAGCTAATCCTAATTATATTCCTCCACCTCTTAGGGATGCCTCAGGTAATGTTATTCCTCAACCCATATTTAATAAAAAGATGCTTTAAACCATTCAGAATGAGACTTTATCACCCTTAATTATTTTCATTGATATTAGTAACATATATCCAACTATCAAATATGATGGGACTAAGGACCTTGCCTCATTTCTTAAAGCCTTTGGCAACCTTTACAAAGAGTGGATCCAAACTAATACCTTTGCCACTACTAAACTCTTAGTCAAAATTTTTACCAGTGATGTATTAGAATGGTATAATAAACTTCCCCAACATTCTATTTGGAAACTTGAAGATTTGGTTAATCCTTTGGTTAAAGAGTTTTAACACAATGATCTTCTTGAAAACTATCTTAGCCACTTCATCAATGCTAAGCAATCTCCCATTGAATCAGCTCATGACTTTACTAAAATATAGAAATATTTATCTCGTAAAGTTGATAATAACCTGACCAATGATAACTTATTCAAACTCTTTATCACTGATTTGACTCCCACTCTCCAATATAACATTCAAACCTTTGCTCCCCAAACACTTAATGAAGCTCTTGACCAAGCTAAGTGCCAAGACTTTATTATGAATCAATTCAAACCTAATCCTAAAATACTTAAGGAATATTTAAAAAAATATAATGCTATCATTAGTAACACTTTGAAAACCAAACAAGGGGTTACCAAAACTGATATTCCTCCACCTTCTCATACCCCTCTTTTAGTTCAACAAATGAAACAATTTCCATCACTCTCAAAACCTTTCATCTATCCCAATGCTCTTCCTAAGTAGTATGACCGTAATCTATTTTGTTGGTTCCATGCTAAAATTGGGCATTATAATAAATATTTTAGAGTGATCAATTAATTTGATGTCTCTTATATACTTGGTGATTTATTTCATCATTAAGCTATGATCAATCTTCATCATCAAGAATACATTGTTGCTTACCAAAAATGACAAATGTTCAAAACCTCTACCTACAATAACCAAAAATATTCTTCTATTAATCAAAAAAATATGAAGTATGTTTATTCCATTGATGTTGATTATGATAAATATTATAATAACTCTCAATATGTCAACACTAAAAAGGTCAATTATCATTGTAAACCACCTCACAAAGATCTTGTTTCCAAGCCTAAAAACCCATATTTAAAAGAACAACTTCTTAAATATAATACCACCTCTAATATTGATTTGGAAGCATATGAGGAATAACTTCCTCCTTTTGATCCTCCAACTACATCTATAACTTCTAAAAATACTTTACCTTCAAAAACTCATGCTATTTTTTAAAAATCTCATTAGAATTTTATTGAAGAACTCAACTCTATGCCTTGTAAGATTCCACTTATGGAGTTGGTTCATACTTAATCCTATCATCATAAATTACTTATGCAACAACTTTAAGAAATTGAATATCTATCCTCCATTGATGAAAAACCACTTTTTATTAATTCTCAACCTACTAATGTCAACACCATTGAAACCTTGTGTCCTCCTTTCAAGCCTTCTATTAAATTCATTGAGGAAGAAATGATCAATGATGAAATCATTTTTTTTCCAATTATCAGCCAATCTTTATAAAAATATTCATTAATACCACTCTTATCTAAAAAGACTTAGTTGATGAAGGCTCTATTTTTAATGTGACATCCTTGTGGCTTATATAACACCCTGGTTATAACAAGGATCATCTCAAGCAAACTCATCTCACTTGTCATGGTTTTGATAAGATAAATTAAAATCCACTTGGTTATATTTAGCTTCCATTAACCATAGGTCCTAATACTATTCAAACCAAGCTTATGGTCCTTGATCTCCTTTTATCTTACAATATCCTTATTGGTCATCCATTGACTCATCGAATGAGAGCCATTGCTTCTTCTAGTAGTCAATTTATTAAATTATTTAATAATGGAAAATGGTACAAGCATGAAGTTAATCCTAATCGATGGAGTATCTAGCATTCTAATCCTAAACCTTAATATCATATCCCTATAAATCTTAAAATTAATAATGATCCTTTAGTTGATTTCATCAATGTGAGTCCTTATCTACAAGTTAGTCTTGTAGATTTTGATGATGATGATCCCAATGAATTGTAACACACTTGAAATACTACCAAGTTACCTCCATATATTTTTCAATGGCTTCCTCCTTCTCTATTACCAATAGGCTATACTATTCCTCTTATTGATGAGATTATTGACTTGCTCTCTTCATGCAATGCTTAAGAGCCTTCTTTACTAGAATAAGCCTTCACTTATAATGTTTTAGAGTGGATAAATTATTTCAAGATCCTCTCATCATGTCTCCTCATACATTCAAAAATATTGGTATTTCTTCTTCTAAAACTCCCCCTAATTTTCAATCTTATACGATTTATCTAACATATGACGACAACTATATCATGGGCTAAGCTCAATATAGAGACTTGGATGTCTAGCATTACTAAAAACTTTATCCCAAATCCATGCTTTGAAATGGGATGTGCATACTATTTTTGTGGATCATACCTTAGATCTTGAGGGTCATGTGCCTCCCATAAATCCTCCTCTTATTGATACTCCTTGTGTGGTAGAGAAAATTATTCCTTCCAAACTTAAGAAATATCTACATCTCTTTTACCACCTATCAATCCAATCATTTCATCTAATTCTTCTCCCATCAATGAATCGACTTATATACCAATCTCATCTATTCTATCTACTTCTTTTTCTCCTAAAATTTCACTAGATGCCAAGGCAACTAATGTCTATTAGATTCACTCTGAGTATGATAACCATGGTAATAAAATTCTTGATCTTGAAGTAGATGTCAAATATTATGGTCCTCTTCCTACCTTTCCTAGTGACGAAGCTATTCTTGAGTTACTTCATACCTAAGAACCTCAACTTCCTTGGCAACATCATAAACTTGGAAATTTCAAAACTAAAACTCCTTACTTCAACAACTTCATTCCTAGCATTGGTCCTAAAATAAATTCAATTTTAGATTTACCTAACACACCATACCACATTCAAGATGGTAATGCCATGCTTATCAAAGATACCACTTTCATTGAATATGGTACACCATCTTATCCTCGACTGATTATAGTCTCTCTATAAATTTCACCTACTGAACATGATAATTTTAGCTTATTCTTTGACAAATATCATGAAGCTTTCACTTGGTCCTATGAGGACATGCTTGACATTAAACCTATCATTATGGTGCATAATATCAATACTTAATCTAATTCTAAACCTATGTGTCAAAAGTAAATAAAATTTCCACCTAAATTTTCAACCTTATGTCATAAGGAAATCATCAAATTACTCGATGTTAAATTTATTAAATTAGTGCATTATTTTGAATGGGTTTCCAACATTTTTTCTATTAAAAATAAAGTCATTATGGTTATTCACATTTATATTGATTTATATAACCTTAATCTTCTTGTCCCAATGACAACTTCCTCTTACCTTCAATAGATTCCATCATTGATTCCATGATTGGTTACGAAATGTTATCTCTTATAGATGGGTTTTCAGGATATAATCAAATTCATATTGGTCCTAAATACCAATATAAGACTACTTTCACCATAGAATGGGGAACCTATTATTATGTCAAAATTCCCTTTGGTCTCAAAAATGCTAGAGCCACTTAATAATGTGAAATGACCCACATATTTCATGATCTCATTAAAAAAATTGTTAAAACTTATGTGCATGATTTCATTGCTAAATCCAAACATTGTAAAAATCATCTCTCTTGCTATTGTCTTTGACTGTCTCCTTAAATATAGAGTTAGACTTAATCCTTATAAATGTGTGTTTGGAGTCACATCTAGAAAATTTTAGGATTCGTAGTCTCTCTCCATGATATTGACATTGACCCCACCAAAATTAGTGATATCATCAACATACCCATTCCTCATTCTATTCTTAACATTCATACCTAAATTAATCCTAACATTCATACTTATTTAGGCAAGCTTGGGGCAATTAGATGCTTCATCACTAAAATGGCATATCGAATTCACTCCATCAATTCCCTTCTCAAGAAAATTAATGTTATATAATGGATGGATCCATGTCAAAAATCCTTTGATAACATGACAAAGTATTTGCTTCATCCACCTACACTTCATCCTCCTTCTAATGATAAACCTTTGATTCTATAATCTTCTTACACACCTATTTCAATTAGGGAAATTCTTTCCCAACAAGATGATATGGGAAGAGAGTATGTTATCTACTACATTAGTTGAGGCCTCATCAACTATGAAACATGTTTTAACATGATTGCCTTGCTATCTATTGTATGACTAAAAAGATTCAAATTAATTATGTCATTATTCATTTTGATCCCCTTCATCATTTCTTCTCTAAAGCCTTTCTCCTTGGAGATAGAATTGGCAATTGGATGGTCCTCCTTATGGAATTCAATATTCACATCTCCACTCAAAAAACTATTAAAGAGAAAGTAATAACTGACCAACTTGCTATAGCTCCCATTATAGCCACTTCTTCCTTTCAAGATGATCATCCAAATGACAATATTCTTTATATTTAAGGTCTTAATCAAGATATATCTCTTAAATATTATTTTCATAGATTTACTATCGATATTGAAGCCAATCAAGTTGAAGAATCTTCCACTCCCTTTTATACTACTAAACCAAAGGTACTTATCAAAGAGATCCTTGAAATCAATGTTGACTTGAATGAGGATACTTTGACCCTTCACTTTGATGGTGATAAATGCCTTCAAGGAGTTAGTGTAGGTTGAATCCTACAATTTCTCTTATTAAGATAATTCCTTTAGATTTTTGCTTCACCTTTGATGTCACCAACAATATGGCCAAATACAAAGCTTTTATCTTAGGCATGAGATCTTCTCTTTACTTAGACATTCAATACCTTCATGATTTAGGTGATTTTTAGCTTATTTGTAGTCAAGTTAGTGGTGATTATCAATGTAAAAGTGAAAACCTTATCACCTATCATCAAATTGCAATCACCCTTGCTAAGGATTTTATCTCTTTCACTATTGAGCCTATTCTTCGAGATCAAAATTACATTTATAATTCTCTTGCCTATTTAGATTCTCTCTTTCATCCACATCGTGTTCTTTTTTATCCTTCTTTTCTTATATAAATAAGACAATCTCCATCTTCAACTCAACTACCAAATTTACTTATTTGTCATACTTAGGTTGTCACCATTACACAAATCCCTTGGTATAAAGACATCATTCAATTCTTAGAACACCAAAATTATCCTCCTAATTTAGATTCTCATGAAAATACATGTATTCACAAACAAGCTTTCAAGTATGTAATTTGACACAATATCCTTTACTATCACAATGTTGAAGGTACCTTACTCCATTGTTTTATGCAAGATGAGGCCCCTCTTCTTCTTGAAAAAACACATGGGGGCATTTGTAGTGGTCACTATAGTGGACATAATACAACATTAAAATTTCTTTGTATGGGTTACTTTTGGCCTACTCTTGAAAAGGATGCAATTGAATATGCTAAAAAGTTTACTCCTTGTTAGCTAAATGATGATGTTATCCATTCACCTCTTAAAGAACTTCAAAATATTAAATATACTTGACAATTTTACACATAGGGATTCGATCTCATTGGTAAACTTTCTCTCTCCCAAGATGGGCATGTCTTTATCATCACTTCTAGTCAATATTTTATCAAATGGGTAGAATCTATGCCTCTCATTAACATCACTAGTCCTACCATTTCCAAATTTCTTATTAACCAAATTATTTTCCACTTTGGCATTTCCCATACCATCATTTCAAATAATCATGGTAATTTTAAAAATAAAAATGTTAAATATCTTTGCAACTGATTCAAAATCAATAACAAGTTTTTCATGCCTTTTCATCCATAATGCAATTGTCAAGCTGAGGCCACTAATAAAATTCTAAAAAAAAGTCTTTAAAAGGCAACTCATGAAACCCACATGGATTGGCATATTCATATTTACCTTGTACTTTGGGCCTATCAGACTAGCATACACATTGCCACTAGGGTAACTTCATTTTCTATAGCCCATGGTTCCAAGTCAGTTCTTTATTTAGGAGTTGAGATTCCCTCTCTTCATATATCTCTTCATGGAATTATTACTGATTAAGAATTGTGTGAATCTCATCTTCAGGCCCTTGATCTTCTTGATGAATGTCATATTTTTGGCTTATAACATAACTACCAATACAAGGCTCACATCGCTCGACAACATAACAAATGTGTTAAAGATCACACTTTTAATGTTGGTGATCTTGTCATTAAATTAGATTAAACCCATGATAAATAAGGTAAATACACCCAAAAATTATGGGGCCCATATTTATTTAAAGACATTATTGGTCCAAGCACTTACCATCTTCAAACCAATGAAGGCCATGTTTTCAAAGAGCCCATCAATGCTCAATTCCTTAAAAGTAATTTTCCTAAACATTTACTTCTTGTCATGTTTTATATCTATATCTATCTAATAATTTTTGTATGTTATTTAAGCATGGGTCTCTCCCTCTACAGTAGTTCCCTCTTTGTCACAAACCTTTAATAATCCCTTTTGGTCTTTTGGTTTCTTGATGTATCATAGTCTTCTTTATCTTCTTGCATTTCTCTTTTTTTTCACCCCTTGAGTTTTTATTTTGTGAGTTACTTTGTAAGACCACAGATAAGACACAAAATTCCTCACAAAACCTCCATCTTTTATCTATTTTTTATTTCATTATTATTTCTTGCCAATGCTATTTTGGCATCCTTTATGTTTTTATTTTATGATTTGCTTTGTAAGACCATGGATAAGATGCCTGACATCCCTCAGAAAATACTACCATTTCTTTTCTCACCTCACTTTACTTATCTCTTTCTTGTTGGCACCCTTATGGGTCTCTATTTTATGAGTTGCTTTTTAAGACCATAGATAGGACCCGTCCCTCCTCATAAAATTACCACCTTTTCATGTATTAGTGTAGGTTTTTATTTTTCCCTATTTATTAATTAGGGAATATCATATATTTGTGCATACATGGAGTTTTCCTACATTCGTGGGATAGGCTAGCTTATGTGGAGATTGTGTGTCATATTTGTGTCATAAGGTGTCATAAGAATGGCATAAGATACTCCTATTCCGGGTATGGGAGTTATTTCTCTATTCTTAGCACCTTGTCACCACCTTTTGAGGAGTCTATTCTTGGGGTGCTTTGACCACCATTTGTGGAGGAGTTACTTTCTAGCTCTCCTATATGTATTTTTCATTTTGGCCATTTCATGTTACTAATTCAGATTTGGTTTCTCCATTTTGTTTTGTGCAATTTATCTTCTCATTGTCAAATTGCTTTAGCATCTTCGTGGTGTGCACTTGTTCATTTTGTGTGATCACGTCTTCATTGCACTCGCGTTATCCGGATTCTGGCAACAACAACTCCGATATGGTATCAGAGCTAAACCGGTAATCTTGTGTATGTTTATGCTTTTAGCTTATTTTTGAAATCAAGAAGAGTGGAGTTCATTTTTTTTATTTTTAGATTTGATCTAAAACAAAAAAAACTTTCAAAATCTCTTCTGGTTAGTTTTCTTGGAAATCCTTGGCCTTTGGGTGTCTTCGCTGTTTTTACTTCAGGAGCTGGTTTATCTGTTTCTCTTGGGCGCCATTGTTGTGTGGAGCAGCAAAGGGAAGAGCAGCAACTCAAAAAAAAAAAACAGTCCTTCCAGCATCCTTCTACAGCCAAGCTTCTGGGTTCACTTCTGCGCCAACTTCAGCTTCACTTCTGCCACGCCATACTTCTGCTCTGCGCTAACCTCATTTCCAGCAAGGAGCAGCAGTAGCTGTCAGTTCCAGCCACGTCATCTGGCCGTACGGCATCCTTCCAGCAGGTCTGCAAGTTTTCTTTAAGCAAAATCAGGTTTTTTTTGGTTTGGCGTCCCAAGTCACTAGGCGTTTTGTTTCTGCACCTGGCTGTCTCTTCTCTTCTGTTTTGCTGCTGTACGTTGAGATCAGTGAGGAGCAAATTCAAAATCTTTGTCTTTTCTGACCAGCCAAATCAGAACTGTGCCCTTGTTTGTAAGACATTTCTGCCTGCTGTTTTTTCTTGAAAATGGCGCTCCTTTCATAATTGGCGTCCCATGTGGACTCTTAAATGCTTGGCTAGCTGTTAAATTCTGTCTTTGCTTCATTATTTTCAGTCAAAATTGATCTGTTAAACCAAAAATGAGTCAATTTGACTGAATAATAAACTTTTTAGACAATTTTGTAATTTGGGGATTTTCAAATTAAATCTTGTATTTTCGCTTGTCGAAGACGAAGGGTGAGGCCCGGGTTGGTAGGAGGCCAATTCCCCCTCACAAAAACCTCATTTGGATTCTTCATTCTGTGTCGAATCTAACGAGTGGTTGGAAGGCCATTTTCTCTCCTCATAACAGCATTTTTTTTAACGTTTTAGTGCTTTTTTTATAAAAACACTAGTTTACGGGAAAATTGTAACTTTAAAATCTTGCAAACGGTAGCTCGATTTTGGGTGCCATTTTTTGCAAAAGTACTTGTAATTCAATTCTCCACAGCGTAGACTTGTTCTTTTTCAAAAATGCACTAGTTTATAAAGTGCCAAAATTTGGGTCTCCTAGGACGCATTTTCGGCTGAGTCCGACGTCTTGTTTGCTTTTGTCTTGCACTGATTGCTCTAAGACGCATTTTCAGCTGAGTCCGACGTCTTTTGAGCGTGCACTTGCATACTTGGGGGGGCTCAATATTTTGGGGGGGTGTGATTGCTTTCCACAACTTGCAACTTCACTTTCATTCTCCTTTCTACATACAATCACAACTTGCAATCAACACAACTTCACCTAATTTCAGCTAAAAAATGGATTCTTTTCAACTCAAACCCCTAACACCCTTCAACTATCATGAATGGAAAGTAAAAATGTCTATCATTCTTAGAAGCAAAGGGTTGTATAGGATCACAATGGGTACAGAAGTAGAACCTAATACAGATGCTGAAAAGGTTAAGTGGTACAACCGTAGTGATGAAGCCTTTGGGTTACTGAGTTTGTCCATGTCTCCAGAACTTCTCTTCCACTTAGAATCCTCCCAAACTCCTAATGACATATGGGACACCTTAGAAAAGTTGTTTGGGAAGCTTGATGAGATGAGAGGTCATGAGCTCGAAAACGAACTCATAAGTCTAAGTCCTAGTAACTTTGACACCCTACAGGACTTCTTTACTAAGTTTAAGGCCCTTAGATTGCAATTGAAAGAATGCGGGATAGAGAAGAAAGATGATCAACTCATACTTTCTATTCTCGCAAAGTTAGGTCCAAGTTATTCAGTCTTTGTCTCCACTTTTCATGCCACTAAAAGTGCCCTTGGCACTACATGGAAAATGCCTTCTTTGGATTCATTCATTGCCGACTTGACTAGGGAGCAAGATAAGCTAATTTAGATGGGCACAATGAAGTCTACTCAACCCCAAGCTTTGATAGCTGGAAATGGTAAGGATAAGACTTCAACAAAGGAGAAGAAGAAAAAGAACAAGGATCAAGAGAAAAAGAAAGAAAACACCAACCCTGCCAAAAACAACACTGAGTCTTCATCTTCCAATGCTAAACCTAAGAAGGAGAAGGTTAAGTCTGGCTATTGTAAAAAGAATGGGCATGATGAACATAAGTGCATGAAGAAACAAATAGACCACCTAACTCATCTTCTAGAGAAGAACAACATAGGTGTTCCTGAGTCCATCAAGCAGAATTCATCAACCCAAGATTCTACTAAGGCAAAGGGCAAGGGTAAGGAGAAAGAAAAGGGCAAGGCCCTTGTAGCTACAGCAGCTTCCACATCTTCATGGGTCATTGACTCAGGTGCTTCTCACCACATGGGCTCTTCACTAGTTGAGTTTTCATCTTTAGAGCCTTGTAGCATGACTTCAATTAGTTTGGGTGATGACACATCAGTTTCCGTTGCAGGGAGAGGGTCAGTTGAAATGGAAGGAGGAACATTTAACAATGTTCTAAGTGTTCCTTCTCTTTCAACCAATCTCCTATCAATGTACCAAATCACTCACATTGGTCGGGGCATGAGAGTTGAGTTTTCACCAGATTCTGTATCTATCACGGAGTTGCATAGTGATACTACAGTGGCAGTGGGAAGGGTAGATCACCAAGCAAGGTTATACACCTTTTCACATTTTGCATCAGATTCTTCTCCTACAGCATTGCTGACTCATTCAAATGGAGTTAGCAAATTATGGCATGAGCGGTTTGGCCACCTTAACTACCACTACCTTGAGCAACTTTGCAAAAATGACATGGTCATTGGCTTGCCTCGTGTCCAATTCTCAAAAGGACTTTGTGAGGGGTGCTCCCTTGGGAAGCATCCTGAAGCAAAATTTGACAAAGGCAAAGCTTGGAGGGCTTCACAACCTTTGGAGTTAGTCCACAGTATGTATCGGGACCCTTTCCCAAACCATCTTTCACAAGGGCCAAGTACATCCTCACCTTCATTGATGATTTCTCTAGGTACACTTGGATATATTTTCTCAAACAAAAGTCTGAAGTGTTTGAATATTTTTTAGACTTCAAGGCTCTTGTTGAGAAACAGAGTGAGAAATCCATCAAGGTTCTTCGAACTGATAATGGAGGGGAGTATGTCAGCATCAGGTTTGAGCAGTTTTGCACCACAGAGGGGATTGATTTGCAGGGCACAGTCACCTACAGTCCTTCACAAAATGGGGTTGCAGAACGCAAGAATAGGTTCTTGAAAGAGATGGGTAGCTGTATGATTCACTCCAAATCCCTAGCACCACAGTACTGGGCCGAAGCCATCAATTGTGCTTGCTACATTCAGAACAGGGTTCCTCACAAAGCTTTGAAAGGGATAACACCCTTTGAAGCTTGGCATAAAAGGAAACCTGATGTTGAGCACCTTAGAGTTTTCGGATCCCCAGCCATGGCCCGCATTCCGAAGAAGAAACACAAAGCTATGGAACGTCAGTCCAAGCCTTACATCTTTGTAGGATATCTGGATGGTATTAAGGGATATCGCCTTCTAGATCTCGTCACACATGAGTTGTTCATCGAGAGAAGTGTCCATTTTCAGGAGAGTCCTAGAGACTCAACACTTGACACTTCTTCTCCCTCATCGGATCTACTTCTTCATGATGATACCTCGTCAGATTCAGATCAGCCACAACAAGTTCTTGAGCCAGAGTCATCTTCTTCTTCTTCGAGTTCAGACAGTGAGGACAATGATGCAGAGTCATCCACCTCTAGTCAGTCAGAAGATGAGGAGTTAGCACCTGACTCACCCACTTCTGGGCCACTTTGGGTCAGACAGACACTTGAGAGTGCTGGCACATGGGTAGGAGACCCCACAGATGACAGACGTACTAGGGGGGATTTTCAGAGAGATCCACATGCCTTCTTTGCTTCAGTTTCGGATCCACAAACTTTTCAAGAGGCATCGGGGGTACTTGAGTGGGATAGTGCTATGGAGGAAGAATATTCTTCCTTAATCAAAAATCGCACTTGGGATTTGACTTCACTTCCTAAGGGAAGAAAGATGGTTCGATGTAGGTGGATATATCGGACCAAATTTGCCGCAGATGGGTCGGTTGATAAGTATAAGGTGCGATTGGTAGCCAAGGGTTTCTCACAGGTGGCAGGGATTGACTACTCAGAGACCTTTGCACCCATTGCAAAGATGACTTCTATCCGACTCACCTTGGCTATTGCCGTAGCACATGGTTGGGATGTGCATCAGATGGATGTGAAGAGTGCCTTTCTTCACGGAGACCTTGAGGAGGAGATCTACATGGAGCAACCGCCAGGATTTGTTCAGGATTCTTCCTTAGTATGCAGACTTAGGAAATCTATCTATGGCCTCAAACAGGCCCCTCGGGCTTGGTATGCCAAGATGGATTCCTTCCTTCTCACAGCAGGATTCACTAGGTGCCATTCTGATCCTAATGTCTACTTCTTGCGGCAGGATGATTCGCTTCTGATTTTGGTTCTATATGTTGATGACCTTTTGATTGCCGGGAGTTCTTCATCAGCTATTACAGCAGTGAAGGCATCTCTTCAGGAGAGATTTGACATGACAGACATGGGTTTGTTGCACTACTTCTTTGGTATCGAGATCTCACAGTCAGATTCAGGGATTTCTCTTGCACAACCTAAGTACGCTCTCGACTTGTTGGCTCGATTTCACATGGCTGATTGCAAGCCATCTCTGACTCCCTTTCTATCAGGAGTCAAGCTTGAAACTGATTGTTCTTCACCACTAGTTGATGCCACTCGGTATCGACAACTTGTTGGTAGTCTCATCTACTTGACTCACACCAGGCCCGACATTTCATATATAGTGGGACTTGTCTCTAGATTCATGCAGGAACCCCATGAGCTACATTGGAAAGCAGCTAAGAGGATCTTGCATTACATACAGGGTTCACATAGATATGGGATTCACTATAGATTTGGCACAGAGGTTGACTTGGTTGGATATACAGATTCAGACTGGGCTGGCGATTCACAGACTCGTAAGTCCACTTCTGGTTACAATTTCTCTCTAGGTTCAGGTCCTATCAGTTGGTCTAGCAAGAAGCAAAATGCTATTGCTATATCATCCACAGAGGCAGAGTACAGGAGAGCTTTTAATGCAGCCACTGAGGCTATTTGGCTTCAAGGGATTCTTTCTGAGTTTGGCATTCCTATCAGGCAGCCCACCATCATTTATTGTGACAATCAGAGTACCATACAGATTTGCAGGAATCCAGTTCAGCACCAGCGGACCAAGCACATAGAGATTCACATGCATTTCATTCGGGAGCTTATTCATAGTCAGGTCATTGACTTGATATTTTGCCAGTCTTCAGAGCAGGTTGTAGACATCTTCACCAAACCTTTCACTGAGAGTAAGTTCATTCATCTACGAGCTCTTCTTGGGGTGCGGTCTACATCTGCAACAACATCATCTTCAGGGGGGGCCTTCTAGCCTCTTTTTTTCTTTTATGTTTCTCTTTTGGGGGGGAGTTTTTTCCTACGGGTTTTCTCCTTTTCTCTATCTTATGGGAGATTGCATTTGTACATGGGTACCTCATCAGGCCTAGTTGTCGGGACCCATTTTATATTTCCACACTTCCCACCTAAGCTGCGCTTATGGGGGGGTATTAGTGTAGGTTTTTATTTTTCCCTATTTATTAATTAGGAAATATCATATATTTGTGCATACATGGAGTTTTCCTACATTCGTGGGATAGGCTAGCTTATGTGGAGATTGTGTGTCATATTTGTGTCATAAGGTGTCATAAGAATGGCATAAGATACTCCTATTCTGGGTATGGGAGTTATTTCTCTATTCTTAGCACCTTGTCACCACCTTTTGACGAGTCTATTCTTGGGGTGCTTTGACCACCATTTGTGGAGGAGTTACTTTCTAGCTCTCCTATATGTATTCTTCATTTTGGCCATTTCATGTTACTAATTCAGATTTGGTTTCTCCATTTTGTTTTGTGCAATTTATCTTCTTGTCATTGTCAAATTGCTTTAGCATCTTTGTGGTGTGCACTTGTTCATCTTGTGTGATCACGTCTTCATTGCACTCGCGTTATCCAGATTCTGGAAACAACAACTCCGATATCATGTTCCTGATCCTTATTCTCAAATTTTATCTTTTAATTCTTTTGTTAGATGAAATTTTCACAACAATATATGTTAGCATGTTTCCTTCCATTTCCCTCTTTCTTATTGTAAGGAATCACACTTTACTGTCATTGTATCCCTCTTTGCCCTTTATCATATTTGTTACAATTTGGAGTGATTTAAATTGTTCCATGTGTCATTCCTTTTGATTTTTCCTTCCTTTCATCTCCTCATTGGATTAAAAAATGTTAAAGTCAAGATACACTTTTATTTCACCTTGATTTATGAGACTCTTAGGCCCCATATTATTTGAATTTCTCTCTCTTATCAACCTTGTCCCAAGTACTCAAATGAAATTCATCTTTAGCACCGATGTTTGTTTTTAAAAATTTGTATGGAGGAAAAATATTAAAATTCCATCAATATATTTAAAAGCCAAATCATTTGAAACAAAAGGCAATGATATCTAAAAAGAAACATACAAGTTTTAAAATTCAAATTCACACTAAAAGATGTGATTCAAAGCACATCTCCTTCTTCTAGTCAAAGATCAAACTCCATAGTTGGCCTCATAATAGATCTGAGGTCCTTTGTGGTGTGGTAGGTTGGTAGATTATAAGAGTATAATAAAAAAAAAATTTAGTGCTACCTACTTTCTTATGCAAGTACCCAATATTCATAGTAGACCAACAACTCTATAAGGGTTCTTGATGAATGAGGAAAACATCATGGGGAGGTAAGTCCATTTTTATTTTCATGCACTTAGCCTTCATGGGATGATATATATACTCAATTTATTGATTCAATATTTATGTCTCCAAGAGAAGTTCTTTGTAGTACTTAAGGTCAGAAGTCCTCTTGTTTTGACAAACCTAATTTGAGTGTCTTGACTTCAATAAAGAGTTTTTATACCTTGGTTTTTCCTTCAATCTCTCCTCTACCCATTTCATTTCCCCATTCAATAGAAAAATTGTGATTATAAATCTATTTTCACTTCTTATTTAATTATTTCTTCTTCACCTCTTAAAAACATGCTAGCACTACATTATTTTAGTTTTATCTATCCTCACAATGAAACAACATGTTTGAGCAACAATGGATTTATTCTTTCTTTACACCATCATTTTACATTTCCTACACTTATTTTACTTTCATTTTACCATTTTCCATGATTTTTTTGTCTTATTGTTATGAACACTTGAGTTCACATACTTTTTCCATTGTTGAGTGAGGTTGGCTTGTTTCTTCTCAGTTATCAATGTTGTTTTACACATTCATTTTCTATTATTGATTGAGATGTGGATTGTTTCTCACTTATCAATGTTGTTTTACCATTTTTTTGTTTCTTATTTTTACCTATTAATTTGTTTTTATTTTACCATCCTATTTGACATGTATCCTTAGTTTGACTTGATGAGTTTTCCTTTCTTACATAAGGATAGCTTGTTTGATTTTTTTGATCTTTAGTAGCCTTGAATTTTTAGTTACCCAATTTACTCTTTTTTTGACTTGGTTATTTGGTCTAACATAACACCTATCACCCTAGCTTGCCAAATTTCCTAAGTATATCCCATCCTCATAACATCAACTATCGTAGACTTTCTTACGTTTATTTATTTTTTTTCTTTAGTTTTATATTCTTGGGTTTATCAAAAACAATCTATATGCCTACAGAATCAAAATTAACAACACAATAGACAAAATTCCTATGATAAAGGTAAGTCAAGGTATGTATTGTATTTACTTTTTTTAGTTATTTACTTTTTAGATTAGTTTCCCTTTTCAGTCATTTACTTTCAATTTTTTTTTGCTTTTAAAATACTGCAACTTTTTTCAGCATCATCATTATGTGTTTCTATGTTATTTCTCAAATCACCATCCTTTGTTACACCTTAGTGACATGTTATGAGCTTCAAGTAGGGCATATACATAAACATAATATTTTTAAATTTTATCACATATTAACACTTTACATCTTGCAAGAACCTATTGAGACTCTATCTCTCTGATTGCATGCCCTAAAGGGTGCACCAGGAAAGGGGTGGGTAGACCTTTGGTGCTTCAAAATATTGTTGTCCCTTATTTACACATTATTACCAATATAACCAAATCTCTAAACCTTTTACTAAGCTATTTATCCTCCCTTGAGTATTCCTCCAATCTTTTCCTCTTTCCATTCCTCTTTTTTTTTTAATTCATTTTTGGTCAGTCAACTATACTGGGTCGACTAGGTCAACCTATTATAGTTTAGGGGTATACTTTACTTTCTGAGATTGTTAGCTCTTTGGCTGACCTAACTCATACCTAGTAAATTATCCTTAAAAATACACTAGGTCAATTGGGTCAACCATGTATAGCCAATGTTCCCAAAAAGATTTAGGGTAAGATTTGCCTATATATACAAGATCATTTTGGTCATTATTCATATATGCAATAAATATTTACTATTCACTCATGCTTCTTCACAATCTACTCTTCCACCATTCTACTTGAGGAGACTTAACTTAGGTTTCTTATTTAGAGAATACAGTCTTGTGGATAAGTCTTGGATGCTTTGATATTTCTTAGTGATCCTTACAAACCACAAAAACCTATTTATAAGCCCCTTTGGCCAAGGGAGAGATTGAGTCTTGACATGTTCACATTCACGTAAGTATATTATAACTTTTTTCCCTCTCTTTTATTAAAAAGAAGCATAAGTGTTGGCTTGAATTATACTATCTTTCATATTTTATGTATTAAGGTGTTACTCATACTTATTTTGATTTAAGTTCCCTATACATGTTTATTTTATTTTTTCTAACCCCTACATTATGCCACAAGCATTGGTGTGCACTAGATTAGATTTTACTCTCTTGATATTAAAATAAAGTGAATTTTTTAAACCTTACAAATCCATTAGGGTTATTGTATGATTATGTTAGATTGTAAGCTTTGGAACCCTTGCTATCATGATGTGTTATGACAAGTGATCCCCTAATTGGGTCTATTAGATCTCTATATTGGTCATGTTCCCACTTAATAAGCATATCCCCAATTAGAAGTGTAGGTATGTTTTATCTTCTCTGAGCTAGGATTGATTTATAGACATGATGTATTTCCAATTGTAGACAGGATGTAGGGTTAGATATAGATATATTTACACATATTTGACCACATTTCTAATAGAGAGAATCATTTATTTTCACATATTTATCTTCTTATACACAATTCTACTTGAGGAGTCACTGCTTAGGGTTTCTTATTTCTTTGGAGAAGAATATGATCTTGTGGGAAAATTATTTTGGATGCATAAGAGAAGTCTTGTATCCTAGAGATAATCTATATTTTTTAGCCTTACAAACCACAAAAACCTTTTGCAAATCACCATTCGCTAAGGTAAAGATTGAATTTTGACAAGTTCATCTTCAAGATAAGTTTTCCTAACTCTTACTCCTATTTTATTAGTATATAGATTTGCATGTATAGTGGATTATGAACATATTTACCTCTCTATTCTTAGGATTACATATACATTTACTTGAGTAGAGTTATTTTTTACATGTTTATTATCCCCCATTTGTTCCATAAGCTTTGGTGAGCACTAGATTAGATTTACTTTACTTTGTTATAAACCATAGTGTTAGGTTGTGGAGCTAAAAGCTTCACTGATGTAGACATTGGAGGATGGTGTTGAGTGTCACAATCACCAATGTCAGTTAGGTGGAGACAAGAAGATATCGATGATGGTCAGGGATCGGCCGATGTCAGTCACCCCTAGGCAAATAGGGATCGACGCCAGTCACCTATGTGATTTCAGAACTACTAGTTCAAAGACAATTAGTTAACAAACTAGTTGTTTGCATGTAAGAAAGCTAATTATAGTCTTGAGTTGTGGATCTAATTATTTTAATTGGATGTCTAATTATTGTTTGCATGGGATCTATATAATAGACTCATGGGCTGTATTGTAATTTGTGCTAGAGAGTAAGAGAGCAAAAATTAGCTCCTTTAGAGTGAAGAGAGCAAGGTGTGTTCCTCCTAGTGCCACAGTGCCAAGTGTGGGTGCTAGTTTGGTGAATCAGAAAGATTTTTCATGTATGTATGATCTTGGTCAGTAGGTGTGCAAGGCCACGTTTGGAGATCTACATGTGTAAGTAAGATCATTGATTTGCAAGTGTATGTGTGCAAGATCTAGGTTTGCAGGTGTGCAAAACCAGGTTGGTCAGCAGGTGTGCAAAACCAGATTGATCTATAGGTGGCATCAGGATCAGGGAGATTAGCAACACAACAAGTAGCAATATCAAGATAGATCTACTTAGAGTACGGTGTGTACTAGGTCAGAGAGCAATAGAGGAAGGCAAGGTAGATCCTTCCAAAGTAAGATCATTTGAGTTGCAAGTTGTTGCAAGTTCATGGGAGATCTACTTAGAGTGCATTGTGTACTTGGTTGAGTATGTGTGTATACTTAGTGTACTGGAAGTAGTGATACTAACTGATTGGAGGTGAACACCAAATCTGTGTTTGAGTTGTGTGTTAGGACCATAAGAGAGAGAGTGAGCTTTTGAAGAGATTTACTATTTATGCCCTAGAGGTGTGGGAGCCCTAGAGGTGTGTAAGGAAGAAGACTGTGGCATCTTCTTTGTTGTATTTCCTTCTGGAAGAGTATTAATACAATTGGGTATTGTCTCTCATATTTTGTGTTATTTTTAAATCTAGTTACTTGTTACTTTTAGTTAATTTCGCATATTTAAGTTGCTTGTACATGGTAATCAATTGTGCTTTTGGGTCCTAACAGTGGAATCAGAGCATGTTTGTTGTTCTAGATTCCTGACAAGTGGTATCAGAGCTAAGGTTGCCTCTTTCCATGCAGTCCAAAATAGAGTATTTTTCCATGTTAAGGTCTTTGGAGAGATTGGAAAGATTTATTTAGGGGCTGGTGTGCCTTGTCAAAGTCTTGGCAAAAGGGAAGTGCGGCTGAAATTGCAGGCGGCCAACACATGGGTGTTGAAGAAGGTCATGCAGGTCCCAGTCTTGAAGATGTGGCTAATTGCTTTAGGAAAGTTGGGTGATGAGAGATGCATAGAAACTCTCACATCGGATGCACTTGAATTAGCATGTGGTAAGAAAGTAGGTACTCTTTATCTACTTACTTGTATTACTGATTCCACTTTTGTTGCACAGGTGTGGCTTTCTAAGGTTGGTCACATAAATAAGAAGGGAATGGATGTTCTTAAGTCAAATGGTAAGAGTTTAGCTTTGGAGAACATAGACCAAGATTTCTGTAAGCAGTGGGATGCTACAAGAAAGGATTGGATTTATTACAGGAAAAGAAAGTCTGATGTATTTGATAAACTTAAGAACTAGAAAGCCTTGGTGTTCTTGGAGGAGATGACGGATAGAGATCAGTGGATGGGGTTGGATACTTTTGAGCAGGGTAGTTTGGACATGGGTATGATTCAAAGAAAGCTCACGGGTAAAAAGTCATCACTCACAGGCGAACACAAATACCGGCATCAGTCAGGAAGAATCGGCATTAAATAGATAGGTACCGATGCCAGTCATGTACAGACCATAGGAGTCGATAGTGTCAGGAAGGTGGAGACCAACGTCGGTAGGATAACCAGTGTTAGTGACCTAGATAGTCGAATGGAACTGACATCAGTTGGATGCAGACTGTGTGGTGACCAAGGTCAGTCATTGGAATGGATTTTGGGTAGACAACAAGCTGTCAAGGAGTCTTAAATGCCCATGTGGAGGATTGAAAGGGTAAGTAAGCCTCAAATTCATTGTTTCTCTTCTTTATACGCATTGTTCATTGTAGAGCAGGAAGGATCCAGAAAATAGTGGGAGCATGGCATGAATAGGATGCAAAACCAAATGGGAGATTTGGTAGGGTTGCCAGCCAGTTTGAAAGCACTGAAAGACGAATGGATACCTTAGTTAAAGAATAGAGAGAATGGACACATGAGATGGAAGGCCAGGTCATATGGTCTTGAGCAAGCTGTAGGATAGTGGTACAGGTCTGACAGGTGGTACTAGGTGGATGACAAAGTAGGGCTTTAGTCAATGTCAGTATAACCATTGTGTTTGTATTACTAGGTGGATGGTGGTCACAACATTATCTTGTTACTATATGTGGATGGTATGCTTAGTGCAGGTTCAGACATACAAGGTTTTGTTGAGCTAAGGGTAAGGTTAGTTCAGTGGCATGTCATGAGGAATTTGGAGCAGCAAAATTCTTTGGCATGAGTGTGTTCTAGAGACATGGAAGATCACATGTTGATTTTGTCTCTGGATGATTGTGTGAAATTGGTTAGCACGCTGATGGGTTAGACAGTTCTATGAACAGTGTCCTGATTCACATGATGAGGTTAAGTACATGTGTACTGGACCTGAGATTGCCCACGTAGTGGGAGATGTCAGAAAGTTTAGAGCCAATTTGGGAAAGAAGCACTGGAGGGCAGTTTAATAGATTCTTAGGTATCTGAGAGGGACCAGCAGCAGGTCGACATGCTATGTAGGGTGAAGTTCTTTTCTACATGGGTTTGTAGATGTAGATGCGGTAGGTTACTTGGATGACAGGAGGTGCACCACAAGATTTGTGGTGGTTGGTCTTCAAGATTAAGCTTAAAGAGGGATACAAGCCAAGAAACAAATTAGATGATGTACAGGTATAGGTATAGTGTAGCTATTTATCTCCAAGTGGGAGATTGTTAGGTTGTGGAGCTAAAAGCTTCACTGATGTAGACATTAGAGGAGGGTGTTGAGTGTCACAGTCACTAGTGTCGGTCAAGCCAATCGATGTCGATCAGGTGGAGACAAGAAGTTGCTAACGATGGTTAGGGATCAGCCAACATCGGTCATCCCTAGGCAGATAGGAACTGACATCGATCACCTGTGCGATTCTAAAACTACTAGTTCACAGACAATTAGTTAATGAACTGATTGTTTGCATGTAAGAAGGCTAATTATAGTCTTGAGCTATGGATCTAATTATTGTAATTAGATGTCTAATTATTGTTTGCATGGGATCTATATAATAGACTCATGGGCTGTATTGTAATTTGTGTTAGAGATTAAGAGAGCAAAAATTATCTCCTTTAGAGTGAAGAGAGCAAGGTGTGTTCCTCGTAGTGCCACAATGCCAAGTGTGGGTGCTGGTTTAGAGAATCAGAAGGATTCTTCATGTATGTATGATCTTGGTTAGTAGGTGTGCAAGGCCATGTTTGGAGATCTACATGTGTAAGTAAGATCATTGATTTGTAGGTGTATGTGTGTGCAAGATCTAGGTTTGTAGGTGTGCAAAACTAGGTTGGTTAGCAGGTGTGAAAGACCAAATTGATCTGCAGGTGGCAGCAGGATCAGGGAGATCAACAACACAATAGGTAGCAATATCAGGATAGATCTACTTGGAGTACGGTGTGTACTCAGTCGGAGAGAAATAGAGGAAGGCAAGGTAGATCCTTCCAAAGTAAGATCATTTGAGTTACAGGTTGTTACAAGTTCATGGGAGATCTACTTGGAGTGCATTGTGTACTCGGTTGAGTATGTGTGTATACTCGGTGTACTAGAAGTAGTGATATTGACTGGTTGGAGGTGAACACCAAATCTATGTTTGAGTTGTGTGTTGGGACCGTAAGAGAGAGAGTGAGCTTTTGAAGAGATTTACTGTTTATGCCCTAGAGGTGTGGGAGCCCTAGAGGTGTGTAAGGAAGAAGACTATGGCATCTTCTTTGTTGTATTTCCTTCTAGAAGAGTATTAATACAATTGGGTATTGTCTCTCATATTTTGTGTTATTTCTGAATTCTAGTTACTTGTTACTTCTGGTTAATTCCATATATTTAAGTTGCTTGTACATGGTAATCAATTGTGCTTCCGGGTCCTAACAGTGGAATCAGAGCATGTTTGTTGTTCTAGATTCCTGACACATAGGACCTAGTTAGAGTTATTGTGTGATATTACTTGACAAGAGGCTTTGGAACCCTCTCTAGTGATATTGTATGGTAATAGATGCATTTTTTAGGTCTAGCAATCCATATTGGTCATGACCATGATTTTTTAAACATACCAATAACTAGAATATCTAGTTTGATTTATCTTATTCAAGTTAGGATTGATTTATAGATCAAATTCAATTTATATTATATACATTATGATAAACCTGATGTGAAATAACCCTTATAGGTTTTCATCCTTCATCTTTAGACTATTAGATGGACTTTGTCAACTCAGTATCATAGTTTCTTCATAGGTCTCAAGACACAGTCAATTTAATCTACTTAGTTTAATTTTTTGTAGGATTTTCTCTCTTAAAGATAATTAGATCAATTTGATTACTTCTGTTATTTATTCATTACAGGTCATCTTATAACTCATCGATACGATTGACATAGTCACCGGCTTATAGGTTTTTTAATTGACTCAAAAATATAAATCTTATTTAGCTCTCTATGATTATATATTTCCCTTAGCACACTAGATCAATCGTATCGAATTAGTTATTCATCTATTATTTCAAAATTTTGTAACTTTTATCTATAATACTAGATCTATCCTATCACCATAGTTATTTTAGTTATTTTTAATTATTTAATCTATGCAAACTTAGTTGACTAGTTTGATTTTGTTTTAACATTTTATGTTACAGGTTTAACAACTCATCAAGATAACAAAACTAAAAAATAGGAAATTAGCAGATTTAGTACCTTATTAAAATCAATAAAAACTTGAATTTGTAAAAACAAATTCAATTTCATTATAACCAACTCAGTTATTTATTTTCTTCATTTCAATCCTATTTTTCATAGTTTTTATTTCTATAAAACTATAACCCTACAAAAAATAAGTTGACTATATCAACTTAGTTATGTAATTGTTTCTTGCCTATGAGACCTAGTTGATTTATTCAAATATGTTTCTTTGGATTATTCTTCAATAAACGTAATCAATCAAATAAATTATGTTTTGCACTATTTTCATACTCACCAACTCGGTCAACCCAATACTCTTCAAACAAAGGAAATTAATTCACATTGGTGATAATTAATTCACCTTTCATTTATCTTCTTACTTGATTAGAGTAATGAACATAATATTATAAGAAGGTTAATTTACCATATTACTCAATTTTCTCATCACACACTACCAAATAACAAAATATCAAATAAACATTCAAAGAATTATACGTAGACCTACTTAGGATTTCATCACCAAGGTGGAAGCCAACTAAATTTTATGATTGAGTATAAATACATGATTGATGATATATATTGGTAAAGCCCCTGACACCCTTATCACTATGGAATTGTGAAGTGAGGAGGTAGGTCTCAATATAAAGTTACTATTCTCACCAATATAAATCTTTTTTAGCCTTAACATACCTAAATCTAACTTTAACTTACCCCATTTTAGTTCTCCTACAAATCCTGTTAGAACAATTAATGTCTAAGTGGTTATTATTAACCCTTGGCTTACATTGGTAAGTAATTAAATAAATAATAATATATTATTTATTTAATCGAGGTGTAAACTTTGAGAAAATAAATAATCTTATTATAGTTATTTAATAGTTACCAAATGTTTATTAATTAGATTTATCAAGGTGGATGGACCCGTTATTTTTACAACAATCACATCCCCTCATGAATCATTATAATTAGAGTTTTACACCTACTGTAAAATATCTCAAACATAAAAAATACTTAATTATTCTTGCATGTATCAAATACTTGTCTAAGATAAACTTGTGAAGAATTTATTTGAGGAGTGAGATGAAGAAGATTTGATATATTAGAGTTATTATTGTTTTTCAATATTGAATATCACTTTGTTGGGTTTTTTAGCTCTTTAAGGTTTTTACAAGATAAATACCTATGTTGTTTTTATTGATATGGGCTCATTATATATTATGCTTTGGTCATTAAATCTCTTCTAGATTCGTAATCATTCATATAAATATTTTATCAGGGTATCAGAGCCATTGGGGAGGATTTTGATCAACAAGAATATAGAATGTTAAATTGATATTTCAATTTATTCAAAGCCTAGATAATTGGATGCCATTCTATGGCCTGAGCACTTAAAAAAATTGAAACTTGGGTTTCTGTGCATCAAATTGCTTTTTGAAAGTTTTATTCATTTAGTTTTGTAAAGATAAGGACTCAAGAAATTTTTTAAGGCCTAAGAAGCTCTAGATCAGCCTATTCAAATTTCTCTCTCCTTCATTAATTTACCTATAAAGCTTGGGAGGATGGAAAAAAATATTTTTGGCACCAAATTTTTTTCTGAAAGGCATGTTGGCATTGTAGGAGGATTGCAGGAAGGTTTGCAAATCTTGAAGACCTGAGGAGATCTCTATCTTCCTCAATTTTTTTTCTCTCCTCCTAGACCTACACTATATCCACCTAGAATAAATATTAAGGTAAGTATTAAATTATTTAAAATATTTAAAAAATAATTTATTTTTTTAAATTTTACAAATTTGATATACCTTTTATTAAATTAGTTCACCAAAAAGTTAAAAAATAAGTAATTTGTTTTTAATTTTATTTACATGCATAATAAATAAATTTTTATTTATATTTATTTTTAAAAAATTGAATAAAAATAATTAAATATAATATTTTGCATGTAAACCTTTGAATTTACTCATAAATAAGTTGGTGATTATTATTTTTGGTAAAAAATTATAAAAGATAAGTCTAGTGTTCAATTATAATTAGCCATTTTTATCTTCTTGTTGACTCTAGTCAAAATTAATTACAAATTAATTTAATTTGAATTCTATCATTGAATTTCGTGCCATCTCTCTCACGTGAAAACACTCTGACCTATCGACTAGTCCTTCTTTTGACACTTGATCTAGTCTAAACCTAGGCAAGTATAGTCATCCAACCAATCGATATTAAAGTTTTGACACATTCTAGACATATTGGAGTGGTCTTTTTTTTGTTTGGAATACTTATGTTATTGTTTTTACATATTTTTTTAATAATTGTGCCTAAGTGGTCATTATGAGTGCAACTCTATCAACACCTAGAATTATGCAAATTTATTTCATTTTTTTGCTTTGTTTAGCATATAAATTATATATCTAAATATAGTTACATGCTCAATTCATTTTATTTTATAAATAGTTTAAAATTTCATTTAAAAGGGTTAAATCATAAAATTTTTCTTATAGTTAGTGTATTTTGTGACACTTGCTACACCTTGCTTTGTCACAAATTTTTGAATTTTTTTACACTTTATCAAGTTTTAACTTGAATAAAAAGTGTGCATTTAATTTTTTAAATTATGTTTTAATTATAAATAATATTAAATTCACACTTAAAAGGTTATTTTTTAAACATTTGGATACTATCATGTTTAAAGGGAAGTCATGGCTTCTCCTCATTTTTCTTTAGACAAATCTCAAATGCTTAATGGAAATAATTATAATATTTATAAAATTTATGTTAACACTAAATTCATGACCCATAAAGTATGAAGTATTGTCATTAGGACTAAGAAATCTCCATCTAATCAGCATGTAACCCCTGAGCTTACCAATGCATTTCAACAAAAATCACAAAAAGCTATGTCTATTATCTTATAGAGTGTTAAGGATGAATTCCTTATCCACATTGGTAATCATAAATCTCCTTGTGAATCTTGCAAAATTCTTAAATTTATGCACAAGAGAACTCATCTCTCAAATACCATTAAGTTAATCCTTGAATTGTTGACAACACCTATGAAGGGTGATAAAAATGTTATGAATTTTTAAGCTAAAATTAAGAACATTAAATCTCAATTAGATGGATGTAATTGTAATTTAATTCAAGATCAGTTGCTTTATTTTATTATTTAGTTAAATATTTATGAAAATTTTAGAAATTTTATTTCAATTTTGACTTCTAAGTATGAAAGTCAGAAAGATATCCTTGACCTTACCACCTTATCTGCTCTTTTGATTCAAGAAGAGCAAGTTATACCAAATTTTGATTCTAAGGAGAATGCTACTCAAACACTTCTCACTCATAATAATGTTTTTTATAACACTAAAAACTAGAAATATAACATTAATTTTGCTAAAGATAAACATGAAAACAAAAAATTTGGTAATAAAAGCCATACAACTAAATTTAATGAAAATTATAACCTATGTAGTAAATTTAATCATAGAAGAGAAACTTATAAAAATAAGGATAAAATTAACAATCAATCTTCTAAAAATAACAAAGGGAAAAAATCTAATCAAAACAAGTAGAAGAATCAAAACCCTAATCAAAATAAAAATCAAGATCAGAATGTTATTGCTTTATATACTGCTTTATTTGATTCAAATGCAAATGGATGGATTTTAGATAGTGGTGAATCACACCATATAACATGCCTATATGATATTTTTTATGATTCTAGAGATATATCTGAAAGAATTTACTTAGAATATAATTCATTTTTAGAAGAAACTAAACATGGAAAAGTTTTTTTTAAAATATTGTTATTAATGATATTTTATATGTACCTAAACTTAATTTTTTTTTCTATCTTGTTCTCAACTTACTAATGATAATTTCATTGAAATTTTTCTTAAATATAGTTCGTCTATTAGAAATAAATCTAGATCATTGATTGTTGAAGGTATTCAAAAGAATTGTTTATATATCTTCTCTCTTTTTACATGTTTACTTTCATCGCATAATAAGAATGAATCTTAGTGATGGCATGAAAGATTAGTATATGTTAATTTTAAAAATTTACATGATATGTAAACAAATAATCTTATTGTTAGACTTCTTTCTATCCCCTCTCATCATGAAACTTGTAAGAATTGCTTACATGGTAGGTAACATACTAACCCCTTTCATAAAAATCATGATGCAAACTCCTCACATCCTTTAGAATTAATCCATAGTGATGTTGTAGATCCTTTGGAAGTTACTTCTCTTAATGTTTCATTATATAGTATTACATTTATTGATGATTATTCTAGAATAATATGGTCTTATTTCATTAAAAAAAATTTAATATATATTTTTTAAAATTTAAATAATTTAAAGCTTGTGTTGAAAATACTTGAAATTTGACTATTAAGAGATTAAGAACTAATAATAATGGTGAATATGTTAGTAAAGAGTTTTTTTTTTTTTTTTTTTAAAATTTTTTACATTAGTTGTGGTATTCAAAGGGAACTAACAACTCCCTATTCCCCTTAGAAAAATGGTATTGCTGTGAGGTAAAAGCACACCATCATAGAAATGGCTAGAATAATAATATAATTTGCAAATATTCCTAAGTTTTTATGGGCCAAAGCTATGAACACTAGTGTTCATATTCTAAATAGAGTCCCTACCAAAGCCTTGTATCTTTCTACCCCTTTAAAAATGTGGACTAAAAGGAAACCCAATATGGTTCATGTTAGGATTTTTGACAGTCTTGCTTCTATCTTTGTCCCTAAAGTTAAAAAGAAGAAGCTTGACCCCACTTCCTATTATTGTATTTTTGTAGGATATGGAGGTAAGACTAAAGGTTGAAGAGTGTATGATCCCTATAAGTGTCAGATCATTGAGAATAGAAATGTTCTTCTTGAAAAAATATTTTATGAGCCCTCAATGGATCCTCTTCAGTTTTCCTTTGTTGATGACCCTAAATCTCATGTTTCTCTTTGTGACAAAACATATATCCTTAAGGATGTTGATTAAGTTTTGGATTACTTAGAGTCTAAATAACCTCCTAAATTTTATGTCTAATCTAAAAGACCTAAATATGCAAAATCTTTAATTTAATTTTTTAATGTTGATAACCTTAATAAATTAACTAAAAGTTAATATTCTTATCATGCATTAATGACTATGTATGAATGTGAAACTTAATATTTTGAGGAAGCTACTCAAGATGATAGATGAAATGTTGATATGCAAGCTAAATATAATTCCTTAATTAAAAATTAGACTTGGGACATTGTCCCTCCATCTAAAAAACATATTATTAGTTATAGGTGGCTATATAAGATCAAATATAATTCAATTGGTAAAATTGATAAGTTTAAAACTAGATTAGTTGCTCATAGGTTTATTCAAAAACATAGGATTGACTATGTTAAAACCTTTGATCCTATAGCAAAAATGAGTATTGTTCGACTTTTTATTGCTCTTACAGCTCAAAATGGTTGAGTTATCCACCAAATAGATATCAAGAATACATTTTTAAATGGTGATTTAAAAGAAGAAATTTATATGCCTTAGCTTAAAAGTTTCACTGATCCTAATAGTGAACATTATGTATGCATTAAAAAAAATCTTTGTATGGATTAAAACAAGCTCCTCAAACTTGGTATTCTAAGTTTACTTATTTTTTCAAAAAATTGAGTTTTTTTAACTACTATTCAAATAATGATCTCTTTGTTAAAATTAAAAATGGTCATTTGATTCTAATTTTATTATATGTTGATGATTTGTTGATTACAAATGATCTAACTAGTTCAATTCATAAATATAAAGATAAACTAAGTGAAATATTTGAAATAACTAATTTAGGCATTTTACATGATTTAAAAAAAAATATATATATTTCAAGATAAAAATTCAATTATTATATCATAATCTCAGAATGCACATAATCTTCTTGCTAAGTTTAACATGCTTGATTATAAATCTACCACTAATCCTATTGAAGTTGGTATTAAACTTGATCCTAAACCTACATGTGAAAAATTTAACCCTACTTTGTATAGATAACTTATTGAAAGTTTAATTTATCTAACCATTACTAGGCCAGATATTTCATATGCGGTTAGTGTTACTTCTAAATTTATGCAAGATCTATATTTGGATCATTAGAAATTAGTTAAATGTATCATTCCTTATATCAAAGGAACTAATAATTATGATTTATTTTATTCTTTCATTGATAATACTAAATTATATGGTTATTGTGATGATGACCATGTTGGTGATACTTTAAATCGCAAATCTAATTTTGGATATGTGTTTAATTTTGGTGTAGGTGCTATCACTTGGAGTAACAAGAAGCAACCTACTATCTCTATCTCTTCTACAGAACTGGAGTACAAAATTACTATAAAAGTTTCTAAAGAAGACATGTGGCTATGAAGGTTATTGAGAGAACTTCATTTGGATGTTTCTCAGAGTACCATCTTTCATTGTGATAACCAAAGTTATATAGCTCTAGTGAAAAATCTAGTGTAGCACCAAAGAACTAATCACATTGAAATTCATGTGAATTTATCCAAGATAAAGTCCTCAATGATGATATTAATCTTTAGTTTTGTCCTACAGATAAATATGAAGTAGATATATTCATAAAAGTACTTGATGCTACCAAGTTTTTTCAGTTTCATGCAATGTTAGGCCTCTCAGAGTTGCCATTGAGGGGGAGTGTACATGACAATGCCACTTCCTAATGACCATGTGTTTCTTATTCTTCTCTATACTTTTAATTTGTATAACATTGTAAAAAATTTGTGTGGAACTTATTTTATTTAAGTAAAATTCATGTATAATTTTTACTTGTGTACCTCAATACATTTAAAAGCATAATTTGTATTAAAACTCCTTATGTTATAAAAGGCTGCAAATATGCTTAGTGATTATTCATGAAAATAGGTCAGATGTAATCTCATAATCATGCTAGCCTAAATTTATTTTCAAGTAGTTTATGAATTATAATTCCTTTTTTTTCAAAAGATGACCTTTGGCATGATGAAGGTTTTTAAATATTTCAAATTTTACACATAGCATAATTCCTTTATGGTGACTATGGATTTTATCCCCACTTAGCATTAAAGGGGAGTGTTAGAACAATTAATGTCTAAGTGGTTATTATTAATACTTGGCTTACATTGGTAAGTAATTAAATAAATAATAATATATTATTTATTTATTCAAGGTGTAAACTTTGGAAAAATAAATAATATTGTTATAGTTATTTAATATTTACCAAATGTTTATTAATTAGATTTATTGGGGTGGATGGATGCATTATTTTTAGAATGGTCACATCCCTTCATGGATCATTATAACTAGGGTTTTACCCTTATTGTAAAATATCTCAAACACAAAAAATATTTAAGTATTCTTGTGTGTGGCAAATACTTGTCTGAGACAAACTTGTGAAGAATTTATCTAAGAAGGAGTGAGATGAATAAGATTTGATGTATTGGGGTTATTATTGTTTCTTAGTATTAAATATCACTTTGTTGATTTTTTTTACATCTTTGAGGTTTTCCTAGGATAAATACTTGTTTTATGTTTATTGATCTAGGCTCATTATATATTATGCTTTGCTAATTAAATCTCTTCTAGATCTATAATCATTCATATAAATATTTTATCAAATCCAAATTCCTTATCAAAATTTAAAACATAATTTTAAAACATATAGGAATGTCCACTCTTTAATTTAGCATTTACATTTCAGTATTGTTGATTATTATTTGTCAATTGTGTTTCATATTTCAAATATTGTCTTAGCTAGTGTTGATACATGGTTTTTGCTGTGCTACGACTATATCGACTTAATTAATTTAGTTACCTATGTGTTTATCTTGTTTATCTATCAAATTTCTACTCATTCATCTAGATTTATACCATTTCAATTTTTTGCTACCTATAAAACATAGTTGACTCCGTTAATTTAGTATCTTCTAGACTATTTTGTTCATCTACCTATAAAACATAGTCAACATAGTCTCTCACAGACTGTTATGTTTACTTTCTTATATAATGCAGCCAATCACTTCAACTCTATACCATGTGGTTGACTATATAGGTCTTGGTTGACATAATTTTGTAGGTAAATGATCTAGTTTGTGTTTCCTCTATAGATCAGTAAGTGGCTAATCTAGTTTAGTAGGTGTCTGAATTATTTCATTAAACTATTAAATTCATAATAATGTTTTTCTTAGCTTCCAATTAGTCAGTAACATAGGATAATTAAGGATTTAGATTAGAACCATACTTTTTTTATTAGTTTATATGAAATTATTGAATTCCTTTATTCATGTCCCCCTAATCATAAATTAATTACTACACAATGTAATATAGTTGAGGTTATTTATAACATTGATTCTTATAAGCCTCTTTAAACTCAAAAGGGATATTTTAATTCAATCAATTTTAACACCACCCACCCTAACTTGAGTCTAGAACAACTTAAGAATAAATTTACATGCTCTAAACCCATGAACTTTGATGTTTCTAAACCTCCTACAAAATGGTACAATCTTGATAAGTTTTATTGGTGGAATGCTACCATAAATCATTCCCATGATGCTTCTACCTATCTTCATCGATTTATTTTTTCTTACTTACTTGTTCCACATTTAAATCTTGATACTCTAATAAAACAATGTTATCAAGACTATATTAAAGCATCATAAATCTAATATAAAGAATAACATCAACATCACCTACCTAATGATCAATAATAATTAACCCATATCTCCACCTAATCTACTAATATTATCCAAACCATAGTTGATCCTTCTTCCTACACCAATAAGGAAAGGATGTCTAATATGAATAACTTCAAACAGTTAGTTGCATCAATCACACCTCAACATCTTAGGTTACATGAACCAAAGGAGTACCTACTTTAATTGCACACTTCAAAGTGTATAATAAATGGTCCTACTTTACATTATAGACCTATTCATACCTATCCTATTTAAATTTCAACATCCTTAAAATCAAACATGTCAACACATTTACCTATTTATAATATCCTAGCTTCACCTTATTCCATATCACATATTGGGGCATCTTATGATGCCCATCCACATATCACTTCAAACTTTGGGACATCTTTTGATTCTCATCCCTACATCCACTTATCCCTTGGGGAATCCTATGATTCCCAATATTATTATACATTGCATAATAAACAAATTCAATTTTAAAAAACCTTATGAGACACATAATCTTGTATTTTGTGTGCTCATCTTTGATATAGACATTAGCATAGATTTTGCTTGTTATGTTTGTATCACATTTTTTTATTTTTTCACACTTTAGTTCATTTAGTTTCATCATAATTACATCCATGTTTCTTTTGGATTCTTTAGTTTTATTTCACTTTATAGTTTATGCATTTCATTGTAATTTCTTGGATAGGACCAGGTCTTCCTCATAAACACACTTTACTAACACCATTTTTTAATTTGTGTCCTTTTGTTTATTCTGATTAAATAACACCATTGTGTCCCTTTGGTTTATTTGGTTTTATTACACATTACATTTTTCTATTGTTTTCTTTGCAGTTCTTAATTGTCATTTTAACTATTTATGCCATTATTTTCCTTAGTAGCTTTATGATTATTTGATCCTTATTTAATTTCCCCTTTTCTTGGGATGATAATTTACTTTCCCACCTCTTTAGAGATTAATACTACTTCCATTGGTTTTTGTGATAGATATTTTGTAGTCTAGTATGACTTCTCTAGTGACATGACTATCATAGCATAGTCCTATCCCTTTTATATCACTATTTTACCTCCTTGTAATTAGCTATGAGAATATTCATAATTTCATCACTTATTACATGAATATATCTCTCATGATCCACATATTTTAATTATTTCTTTTAATTTGAGGCACACATAAGTTAGTTTTAGGAATGCACATTTACTTGTGGGAAAGTCTAGGAGTCCTTAGACACCATGGTCTTTAGGTCCTTTTCTTTAGTGACCAAGTGTAATATCTCTTATGTTTGTAACCTTTTTCATTTTTGTTTGGTTATATGAATATGTATGGATGAGTAATAGAAAAATAAAAAGGAATTAAAATCCAAATCATAAGATAAACAAAAGGCAAAAATATTTTTAAAAGTTAGATCACACCAAAAGACATGATCTATATTTGGAACATCTAATATCTTAGTCAAAGCCTAGACTCCATAGTTGGCCTCATGATAGAGCAATAGTTAATTGGGGTGTGGTACTCTAGTATAATTGTATATGAGGTATCATTATATCATATACTTATATAGGTACCTACTTTCTCACATAAGTACCCAATCTTCACAGTAGACCGATGACTTTGTAAAGGGTCCTAAGGAATGGGGAACATGTTATGGGAAGGTAGAAGCATTTTAATTTTCATGCATATAGCCTTCATGAGATGATTTAAGTACTTCACTTATTATCCCAAAATTTGTGTTCATTAGTCAAAGTGTCCTAAGTCTTTTTTGTTGATAGATCTTATCCTTTGTCCTAAGTCCTTATTGTTGATAGTTCTTAGCCTTGATCACTTGCCTAGTGTGTCTCATTCTTGATAAGGATGTTCAAAACACCTATGTGATACCTCACATTCCTTATTTCCATCAATTTTTCCTTATATTCCCCTTGTTGGATATTTCTTTTACGTGATCACATATTTGATCAAATATACCTGATTACACCTCTTGGTTTATAGTTTGTGATTTGAATTGTAATACCTTAAATATGAACAAGTTTTACTCATAAAAACCCCTACACCATTTTATTACCTTACCATTTCTTTATCTTACTATTCATGTCATTAGGTGGATGTGCTTTCTTACATTTCATCTTAGAACAAGCACAAAGTTTGAGTTTTCATTGTTTAGAATGTTTGATTTTAATTTATCCATCATGTTCTTGTTTGATTTTTATTGACTTCACTTATCTTACTTATGACATTTTACATTCTTACATTTTTTAATTTGTGTATGACTTGACATGATTATTTTACATCTTTACTTAAATTTAATTTTTAGATATTTTTTCTTTATTTATGTTTGATTCGACATGATTATCTTACATAAGGTTATATTTCACTTACTTTCATATATTTTTTAGAGTTTTCTTTCATTGATATTTCATTTACTTATAATGTTTGCATGATTACCAATGTGATATAGTATGTTCGAATTATTTTTTGTCATTTTATGTTTTACATGCTTCCCAATGTGATTTAGTATGTTCCACATTCATTTTTGTCATTTATGATTTGGATGCTTCCCAACTTGATCTAGCTTGTTCTACATTCATTTTTATAATTTATGTTTTACATGATTCCCAACATGATTTACTATATTCTACATTCATTTTTTCCATTTATTTTTTACATACTTCCCAACATGATTTAGTTTGTTCTACATTCTCTTTTGTCATTCATGTTTTACATGCTTCCCAACATGATTTAATATGTCTTACATGCCCTCATTTTCACATTTACATGCTTATTCTTTAATTCTACATTGGATTTAATAACCTCACATTTTTATTCTATTTTTAATCTTACTTCCTTAGGGTTTATCTAAATCAGGTCATACACCATCCAAGATCAAGATTATTTATCTTTATATCCTTATGTTTTTTTCAAAGCATATACTATACCATTCATGGTCAAAACTACAAGCACATTAGATAACCTTTCAGCAATAAAGCTAAGTCAAGGTAGACATATATTACTTGTTCATTTCAGTTATTTTCTTATATGTCATTTCATTTATTGCTTTATACTATAATTTATTTAGCTCAACATAGTTTTTGTTATGTTCTTTTCCTGAAGTATCATCCCATTTTCTAACTATATGACATGTGAGGAGCTTCAAGTGGGCCATTTATATACACATAATATTTTTAAATTTTATCAATTACCAATGATTTATATCTTTTAATAACTTATTGACTCATCATATCTCTGAATGCATGCCTTAAAGGGTGCACCATGAAAATGGTGGGTAGTCATTGGTCTTCACAAGATTATTGTTCCCTATTCCATCACTTAAAACTAGCACAAGTCCCCCATATATGTTTCCCTAAGATTTGAAACCTCCCTTCCATATTCCTCCAATAAATTCACCACTTCAAATAACCCCTACCTAATCCGAACTTATTTTTACCATGCTCTTAACACATTCAAATGGGTCCACCCTATTTTTAGAATTGGGTATGTTACATGACTAAATTGCCCTAACGGACTTAGTCTGGACCTAAATTAATTATTTCCTAACTAAATAGGTAAACTAGGCTGACTAAATTGGCTTAAATTTTGAAAGGGTTTAGTGTTAGATATGGTTATATATACACATCTTCTACCCTACTTCTAATAGAGAGAATATGTTGTAAAATGGTGTCTAGAAGAAGCATTTAGTATGAGGATAGAGGAGAGTGGGAAAGAACAATTTCAAACCTAGATTTAGAAAGAAAGAAAGGTGATAGAGATGGAGATAGGGAAATCATATAGGAGATAAAGTTTGATTCCATATTAGGGGAATAAGGATAAATAGAGGGAATCTTCCTAGGAGGACCCAATTGGTTAGATAATGAAAACTCCAAACAGGCACTAGGTATGTCTATTTGGAGTGCAAAATCACTTGAATTGATGGATAAGAAGGAAATTAGGTTAGTTGAGCATCTCAAAACTATCAAATATGGAAAAAATGTTCATATCCAAGTCACTCCTCTCATAAGTCGGGCTTCACTAAGAATGGAACATGCATAAGTAGGAATGTTTATGGGAGCTAGACCCAATAATTACTCTTTTAGAACTTGAGAAAAATAAAAATGGAACCCTAAAGGTCATATGGAAATTCTTGTAATGATTAATAGTTTTTTATGATTAGATTCAATAAACCATAACATTCTAGTAGGGGGACCTTTGTTTTTTTGAATATCTAGTTTGTTTCTTAAAAAATGGAACCTAGGGTTTAATATTGAGATAGAAAACATTAACCTAATGCCTATTTAGGTGAGGCTACCTAGTTTATCCATTAAAATCTAGGAAGAATATTTATTCATCAACATTGCCAAATCATTTGGATATTTGATAGATTTAATTTATGCTACTAAAGCCAGATCTAGGCTAATCCATGCTAGGTTTTATATGAACACTTTTTATGAATCAATAAATCAAAAACTCAATTTTTACACATACCACTTTTGGCATTATATCTAAAAATATTGAATATGAAAGATATTCACTCTTTTGTGGTAAGTGTCATAAACTTGGCCATTCTTGAAAAGTCTACTCCTCTTTCCCTAAAACATCCTCTTGGTAAAGGAAGGGAGGGGTTACATTTAAGGAATAAAAAATCTTAGAGGTAAGCACCAAGGGTTCAAGAGCAACAAAGAAAAATAACTCAAATTTGATAAAAAATGAGTTAGAGGCAATATATAAAGTTTCTCAAGTTGCTAAGATAAAGGACTTAAATGTAGCCAAGACTAAGTTAGAAATTGGTGAGAAAAGAGGTAGGTAAAGGAAGGTTCATTGAGAATTTTTGTCCATCCTTCCCCAAAATTTAACCTAAAACAAGTTAATCAACATTTGGTATATCTAGAAGTTGACACCATCATTAGTCTAATCAATAATAATGAATTAGAAGTGCTAGAGAGAACAATACCTCAATCTACAAATCAGTTTGAAGTTCTTGATTATAATGAAGTGCAAGAGCAAGATGATAATAAAAATGGTGCAAAAGGTCTATTATCATCTGATTTGGTTAATATTCCTATTAGATTTGCTAAAGAGGAGGTAAAAATCTTAGCGCAAATAACATTAATGACCAAGAATAGATCAAAAGCAAAATTTACTTATTTGATACTCACCAGGAGAGGAAGTAAAGGAACCATATATAAGACTCTACCCAAATCATGTAAATATTCTAAAAAAGAGATTTTAAAAAATCTTACTAAGTTAAATATAGCAAATAGATTTCAAAAATCCTTCCATTCAAAGGAGGTATTTCTTCACCTATTAGTTAATCATCTTATTTTTTTATTGAAATATTAGAGGGATGCATGGCTTTGAAAAGTGATAGTTTTTTATGGATTTTATAAGGACTCATAAACTTATTATTTTATCTATTCAAGAATCCAAGATTAAGGAAAAAAAATATGAATCATAAAAATGCTTATTGGAGTGAGGTAGAAGTGGTTTGTTTTAGTGTGTTTAGAGCATTTGGAGGCCTTATTACCTTTTGTGATTATAAATTATTGATGGGGGAACCTATCTTAAAATTTTAAAACCACATTATGTCCTTTTCACTAATTTGATTGACAATAAATAGTGGATTCTGTCCAATATATATGCACTTGATTCCATTTTAACCTAAAAGAATCTTTGGGAAGATACCAAAATTTTCAATAATAATTGCATAGATATACCCTAGATTTTGGATGGTGATTTCAATTATCCATTACATCTATGTGATAAAAAGGGAGGGAATAAAGTGTTTACAAAAAGTATGGAGGACTTTTCTTCTCTTATTTCTAACACAGGGATGTTTGATATGGAATTAAGAGGTTCTAATTTCACTTGGAGTAATAGGAGATTAGGTGAAAATATTATTCAATGTAGGATGGACAGAGTATTTATTTATTTATTTTGGTTAGAAGCTAAGGATTTTTCTCCCAAGGCACTCCCTAGGATTGGATCAGATCATAATCCACTTAAGTTGATCATAAAGGATCAAGTTGTAAAGGTTAATAGCTATCCTTTCAAGATGGAACACATGTGGTTTACTCATCCTAATATTCATGATAGGAATTTATAATGGTGGTATAAAAATTTAAGTGTTTCAATTATATTAAACCTAGCCAAAAAAATGAAAAAGGTAAAAATCAGGATTAAACAATGGAACAAACAAGTTTTTTGGCAATGTTCACCTTCAAAAGAGAACATTAAAAGTTGAAATTTCAAATATTTAATAAGAGATTGAGAATAAGGGATATGATATATAGATGAAAAACCAAATAAATATAAATCTTGTGTGATTATGATACAATTTTAGTAAGGGAAGAAATTCTTTAGAGATAAAAATACAGAAACATTTGGCTCAAAGAAGGAGATAGAAACACCCTTTTTTCACATGTCCACTTTGAAGCACATGAATCATAATTCTATTAAGGAAATAAATGATATTTAAGGAAAAATTACTTATAATTCTAATCATATTAATCAAGAGAGTGTCAAATTCATTAAAAATATGTACAAAAATGATTTTAAAAAGAATATCAGATTTGAGCAGGAATTTTTGCATGTGATCCCAAAATTGGTAGATTAGGAGGATAATGAAGTGCTTACAATAGTAACTTATAATTAATATCTCAAATATGTTTTGTCTAAGATGAACCCAGACAAAGCCCCTAGCCTAGATGGATTCCCCATTGCCTTTTTCCAAAAAATTTAGGAGTTTATTGGAGATGATGTGGTTATAGATGTTAATGAATTATTATCTACCACTTAACTGTTAAAAGAATTTAACCATACCATTTAGTACTAATTATTGAAAATTAAGGGGATGTGAATTTCTTGGATTTCCATCCAATTATTTTATGTAATTCTATTATAAAATCATCACTAAAATTGATTTCACTAAGGATACAACCAATCATGGAAAAAATAATTCAAACTCAACAAGGAGGATTTGTCCCTAGTAGAAAAATTCAAGATGGTTTGATTGTGGTAAATGAATCCATACACTTGATGGACAATAGCGAAATAGAATCAATGGTTTTCATGTTTTACATGTGTAAGGCATATGACATATTATATTATAGCTTCTTGGATAAAGTTATAACTCAATTTGGCTTTTAAGATAAATTCAAAAAAATCATCAGATCTTGCATTACTTCATGAATGTTTTTTGTGTTGGTGAATGGATTTGCTCATGGATTTTTTAAGAGTGATAAATGGGTGAGACAATGGGTTCCCCTATACCCTTTTATTTTCATCATTATGGCTAAATCTCTGAGTAGATTCATTTCTAAAGCTATTGACTCTTTTGATTTGAAAGGTTTTAAACCAACCATATTTGTGGAACCTGTCTCTCATTAGAAATTTATGGATGACAATTTTATTTTGAATGGAGATTCTATATAGAAAGCTATAAATATTAATTCTTTTTGTTATGTATGAATAGGCCTCTAATAAACAAATTAATTTTGACAAAAGTTCTATGTATTTTTTGAATATGCTATTGACCAGACAAGTTATAATAACTCTTATTTAAGGATGCCAAAACAAGGTTTTACCCTCCTAATTTATTTACATGCCCCTCTTTAACATTGAGCTCCCTATGTCAACATAGAATATATTAGTTGAAATATTTCAAAGAAAAATTGTAGGTTGGAAATGAAATCTCTTATCTTAACCATGCAAGGTTTTACTAATCAAAAGCTTGTTTTAGAGCCTTCATATTTATCTTCTTTCAATTTTTAGTTTGTCAAAATGCATTGAGGATAAGTTATCTAAGATAAATCATAATTTTATTTGGTCTATAACTGAAGAAAGAAATAGATTTCTTTTCATCGCATGGAACAAAGTATGCTCAAAAAAAAAGAAATGGTGGTCTTGGTGTATGAAACCTACAAATTATTAATAAATCACTTATTTCAAATTTTGTGTGGAGATCTATCAAGAATAATTTATTTTTGGCAAAAATTATCTCTTTCAAATATGTAGAGGGTCATGAGCTGATTAACATTCTTTTAGAATACCACTTTGTTCACCATTCACATTTATGGAACTTCATGATTTCTAATAAGGATTTGATTAGGACTAGTTCTAAATTGTAGATCAACAATAGACACAAGATACATTTTTTGAAAGAATCAAGGGCCTTAGATCATCTACTTAATCAAAGTGAGATAGGTTAAAATTTATAGTAGGATATCCAAAATAAATACGAGTATAAATATCAAGATTATTGGTAGGAGAGGGAAGGTGCTAAATGTTTGTAAATTTTGAGTTTAGACAACATAAATTAGAAGGATACATTGAGGTTATCTAATCTCAATAACTTGGTAAGAAATATTCATATACCTTTCATTAATAAAGAATATCAACTAGTTTGGAAGGAGTCATTCAATGGTCACTATAAAGTCAAAATATGATATGATCTTCTAAAACAAAACCCTGAAGAAATTTTCAAATGGGAGACATTATAGGATAAATGGATTATACCAAAAATAAATATATTTCTTTGGGTAGTGATTTATAATAGAATTATTGCCATGGAAAACTAAATAAGAAGAGGATGTATTTTAACTAATAAATGTGTCCTTTGTAAAAATAATAATGAATAAGTATTCCATCTGCTTGTGGACTACTCTTTCTCTCAAAAAATATAGATATTTTTTATTAAAAAGTTTAATGTCTCTTAGGTGTAAGTTGGTTCTTTGTTGGAAGTATGGAAGTCTTAGGACTACCCCTTTCAGAATGCCCTTATCCATAAAATATGGAAACTTTCTTTGCCTCATATCATTTGGGACATTTGGGGAGAGCGTAATAACAGGATTTTTAGAGAGAATACTAGTAACAACAAAATTATATCCAGAAGGATTTTGGGTAACATTCTAAAAAAATATAACTTTGTGCCAAATAAGAAAGGTAAAATGCTTGCTCCTGTATGAATAATTTTTAGCTCACAACTGGCAAATTGATATTTTGAGCTAGGTAAGTTAGATCCTAAAGATGAAATTAGATAAAGAACTAAATGGAAACCCATATTTGGGATATCTAAATCTCAAATTTGATGGAGCTTCAAAAGAGAATATAGACCCAGCTGGAGGAGTGGGATATTAAGGTACCATCAAGGAAATTTGGTTGAAGCATATGCTAGAGATATGGGAGTGAATTTTAACCACTACTTTGAAGCACTTGACACTATGTGGGGGATTAAATTGGAAAAAAATCATAATATATGGAGATTATCCTAATGTCATTAATTATTTATCTAGGAAAAATGTCACTAGATGGACCATTAAACAAATAATAGTGAAAACTATAGGCATTATAGACTCTTTACAACAAGTCATTATTCATCACATCTATAGGGAGGGATATTATATAATGGATTGGTTTGAGAATAAGGGTGTGACTTCATTGGGATAAACTTAATGGATGGACTCTTAAGATCTCCCTAGGGACCTTGTCCAATGGTTAAAAAATGAATGTATTTATAATGAACTTAGATTATGATGAATTAGGGAAGCCTCTAAGATGCAAAAAAATAATGAAAGCATAATGGGTCTAATATATCTTATAATGGATTGGTTTGTAAATAAGGGTGTATGTTTTATTAGGAGTATAATGTGTTTATCAAACATAATACAACCTAAGATGAAACAAGAAGTAGAGAATAAGGAGAGAATTTGGGAAGCATTACAAGTGAGCAAGGTTTATGGAGAAAATATAAGGACATGATAGGCATATATAGACTATATTTTGGAATGTTTGGGAAGACATAACCATGAATATAAATGGAGTCACTGTATAAATTATAGAGGAACATATTACACATATAACAGGTTTGGATATTGAGGAAACTAAAATCTACAAGTCCACCAAAGACTATAAAAGAGATGAGGAGATATTCCTTAAGGAAGGGGAAACTCTAGAAATGTTGCATAATGAGTTCAATTGAAAATCATTGTTTAGGAAATATGCTGAGGTTGCCTATCATCTGATGCAATATGTCAATCTATAAGGTACATTTAATATTATTAGATGGTCTTTGATTATGATTATGAATTATTTTAGACATGACATTCCATTTATCTTACCCTTATTCATCTTTTAATCACTTGAAGTCTCTATCCTAAAGTTTAATAAAGGAAATTATTTAGCTCCCAAACATGAAGGGGTGATATATCTCATTCATAAATACTTTAAGGTTATTAACTAGATGAATCTACTTGTCTCTCAGTCTCAAAATAAACTTGAGGAGGATGTTTCTGTGGATATTAGGAAAATTAAAAAGGTGTGGATTAAATACCCTAGGAGCACTAGTAGGAATATAAAGGTAAATACCTAAAAAATCCCTATAGATAAAATTTGATAATGTGGCTAATGTGAAAATATCTAAGATGCATGAAAATATCAAAAATACCTAAGGAGCACATCAAGGACTTCAATGGGCTCACAGGGGAAGTAGGGAAAATAGGGTAAAGCAAGATGTTTTATGGAGATTTCATTATAGTTGATGATGAAAAAAATGATCTAGATTATCATAATAATGAGGATTAGTGGGATATGTCAGCTTAGAATAAGACTCCTAAATCTAGGAAAATAGTGGCTAGAGTTGAATACAAATAAAAGGGTATGAATCCTTCTAACAAGAAACAAAAAGATATTGATGAGAATTTCAATAATCTTGTTAGTTCCCTTAAGGGAAAGGAGAATGCAAATAAGATGGTTAAATAACTAGACCTCCAAAAGTCTATCATATATTATTTCATGAGGGAACTTATGGGTCTCAAAGGGAAGGTGATTTTTTTTGTAGAAGGAGAACATTAGATTGAACCATATCACATTGGCTAAGGAGGATGATCAATAATTGTAGAGCTTCCAATTTAGGATAGATATTTTGGAGAATGAGAATGAGAATCTTAAAAACAACATCAATTTCTTGGTAAATTTCAACAAGGTAGCCATGAATGAGGGGATTTAGAATGTTGAGAACCTTAGAGCACACCTTGGAGATTTATTTAAATCTAAGACATTTGGAAAATGGAAAAGTAAGTAGGGGTAATATAATCGGTTCTAGAAAGATATTGAAAAATAAAAACAATTGTTTCAAATTGATGGTAATCTCAAAAGGATGAAAAGATGCTAAGAAGACATATCTAGAAATTTGGACATGGATTAGGCTCAAGTTTCTCCCTCATTGTCCTTTTATGTTTTTTCTATTCTTTTTGGGCTATGTTTTGGTTATATTTGGCCTTGGTTTGTCTTAGTTTCTCTCTTGGTCTATAGTCAACCTTTGTCTCTATTTTTCTGTACTTCCCCTAGCATCTAGAGACCATAGTTTAAAAACAATTCCCCTTTAACCTTAATAAACATATAGAGAGAATCATTAATTTGTGCTTCTTTATCTGCTTGTCTACCATTATACCTGAGGAGTCATTGTTTAGGGTTTCATTCTTCTTTAGATAATAATCTTGTCTTATGAGAAACATCTTTTGGATATATAGGACAAGTATTGTAGCCTAAAGGTGACCTATATTTGTTATTCTTATGAACCACAATAACCTCTTGAAAATCACTAATCACCAAGGGAGATATTGAAACTTGATGGGTTCATCTTCAAGGTAAGCATTCCTAACTTTTACTCCTATTTTGTTATTATATATATTTGCATGTATAATGTATGAAGAATGTATTCATCTCTTCATGCTTAGGATTACCTCTACATTAAATTTAGTAGAGTTATTCTTTGTATGTTTATTGTTATCTTTATTATCCCCTATTTATGCTACAATCTTGGTGAGAATTAGATTATATTTACTTTGCATTATTACAAACCATAGGACCTATATAGTGTTATTATATGTCATTACTTGACTAGAGGCTTTATAACCCTCTCTAGTGAGATTGTATGGTATGAGACCCCTTTGTTAGGTCTATCATATCCATATTGGTCATGACCCCAATTATTTAAATGGATCAACAAATAGAATGGCTAATTTGATTTATCTTCACCCAGACAGGATTGATTTATAGATTAGTTTCACTTTCTATTATATACATGATGTATAAATTATACATGGATTATTAATTATTAGGTTCCATTCTCCCTAGTTGCCATGGCTATGATGGGTGCATCCTATTATACAGTCTACGATATCACATGCTATATTTATCTATGATCTCTCTACTATGTCAAGTTACATATATAACAAGTTTCTCATTAATTACTCATATATTACATTATGCTGCATGTATATGTTACTATTATATGGTTTGACATTGATACATATGACTAGTAGATGTTAATATTTACATATTTTACGATCCTTAGATGATTTCATGGCTAGACATTGATTGCTTATTATTTTCAAACACTTGACCTTGTGTCTAAAAAATATTAATGTCCCTTTTCATGACATTATTAATGTCCTTTTCATGTGGCCCTTGGCCTTGTTTATTGTGACATGTTTATGTCAATTATATGCATCCCTTAGCCTTATGTTTGATATTTTATGACATTGCATGAAATTGTGTGTTGTGTTTATTGAGATTGATTATTAGTGATATGATCCATATAATGCATTATTATTATGTAGTCTAATTCATAGATGGTTACTTTACTAAATTCCTTAGTGTTATATCTATCTAGACCTAACCCTTGTATGCCCCACACTCATATTGTTACATACATGCTTCAATTATAATAACATTAGTATGATAACATACTCTCCACATATTTCACATGATTATATTATTATCACATGATACAATTAAGTCTCCTTTTGAGATGAGTGACTTGTAGGCTATATCCCTCATCTCAAAAATGTGGCATTACAATGGGGTTTTCATAGAGATTAAATCATGAATGCATATAAAAATAAGATTCTATGATAGAGTACATGTTTAAATATTTAAATAGTTTCAAAAACCATATTTCATAACTGAATATAGGTTTTAAATATTCAAATTAATACAATAATTAGATTTTGTGACAAAAAAACATGTTTTAAATATTCAAACTAAACTCATAAATTAGACACATGGCATATGTTGACACATTGGTATGGGTTATTGGAGAATGTGAAATGAATATTCACCCACTATATAAATAATTAAGTACAAAATCATACACCCTTTGATGTATATGCATGGGCATATGAAAAATAATTATACAAAAAAAAAATCATAGGTTTGACATACAATTACAATTGAACATATAGATGCATGATATTATATATAATTTGGCTCAAATTTAAGGGGAATGATGTTGATTCATGGACACATATTTAATTTTTTTAAATTAAAAATGCATGATATTAGTTCATGTGTATATTCATTACAATGAAATTTATATATTCAAAGGGAAATAATTGTTCTTTCAATTTAAATCTATTAGCACCATGGTCATGATGGGGGGAATGAAGATTCTTCATTATCTTTTGATAATCAAAATATAATTGAGTTTTGTGTACAATGGTGAAATTTATTTTTATAAGTTTAATTTATGTTTGATTCTAGTGACACTCAATGACCTCAGAATTAGTTTTATAAAACCTATTGTCTTGTTCCACCTTTTTGTCAAGGGTGATGTATGATCAATTATAATGAAACTCAATTGTATTGGCATAAATTATATAAAACCCATCATGCTTACACCTTATTTTGGATTATTACAATGTGTATTTATCACCATTGATGAGATTTGTAGTATGCATCTTTCAAACTCAAGGGATTTCTTAGGTATTCAAAATTTGAGACATGATAATACTTTTTTTCCAATGGATTAAAGATGATGAAACATATCTCCAAGTGATTTGAAAGGGAGTACATGTATCTAATAATTCAAAATATTTTATAGGTTATAAGGTAACAAGTTTCATATCCATATAAGTTTATTAATTTTTAAAGATTATTATAACCCCACCTTTGATTGCTACTATGGAAACTAGCCTCAAACACATCAAGAGGTCTATGTCTCCCCATTTCAAATACAATAGACCAAGAACAAAGAGGAAATCATCAAAATTAGTTGTAGGAAATTGGGTCTCTTTCTGACTAAAAATAGCTTAGTAAAATAAAAACTAAGACCTAGACAAAATAATTAAACACCAATTTTGAGTGGATATAGAACCTATGATCCCACCTTAGATAGTAGGTTTGAGAACCAATCCCAAAGACATCGAAAGGTCTAGGTATCCCCTATCTGATCGATGTGGAAACCAGTCCAAATGCATGAAGTGGTATAGAATTCCTAGGACTAAATTAACTAAAAATATGTTCAAACTAAGTAGTCAAAACAACCCAGGCCAAAAGAGGACCTGATGAAGGGAATTTACTTCCATCTAAGAAAGTTCACTCTTACCTACATTTTCAAGGAGAACATGATTTAGGATACTAAAGTGGGGGGATGGGTTCCCTCTTTGTTCTTAGATGGTGAATTCATTTGAGACCCCCAAATTAGCCATAGGATCCACATAACTATTTTATTATCTAAAAATATGGCATAGAGAAAAATTCTAGAGGTGGTTTAAGAGCATCCTAGCATAAAATATTTATCTTTTGATAGTCTAGGAAGTTCTAGATGCTTTCCTTAGGTAATTAATGATATTAAGGGAATCACCCTCAATAACTAGTATCTATAATCCCTTTTAAAAAACTACCTTAATCCCCTAGAGAGACTCCCTAGATTCAACAACATGATTCATTTGTTCACCTGTTTTACCATGTAGGCGGCCATAAAGTTTCCTTAGATATATATTATAATACCTCCTCCTCCCATTGGCCCTAGGTTCCCTTTCGAGGCCCCATAAAAATTGAGTTTATACCAACCTTACATCAAGGGTGTCCATAGAGTTGAGGTCCATGAAATTCCTTTACATCTTGGGCCCTAAAGGGTCTTAATCTCCTAATCCCTTCATCATGTCCTCTTTTGGGTTGAAAAACTAGGCTTTTGGTTCATAATCCCTAATTATTGATATTGGGAAGTTGAAGATCCAAGGGTCCTACCAAAAATCAATGATTCTTCCATTTATCACCATCCATTTATAACCTTTGAAAATGAGATATCTTGTTTTAACACTAGCTTTCCAAAAGTTGTATCCTTGACTGGGTACTTTTTCTTTACAAAAGTAGTCCATTAAACTGTTAGTTAGGTATTTTCCTTTAATGACTTTGGTCCAGTTGTTATCTTCCTTCATGATCTTCCAAGATTGTTTTTATAGGAGATCTCTATTCATACTTTTAACCCATCTTAGTCTTAAACCTCCACAGTTATTAGGTTTACAAACCTTGTCCTAGGCAACCTGAGGAAATATATAAGTGTAATCCTTTATTATCTGGAGATTTTTTTTATATTTATTCAATCCTATAATCAATTTTTGAGGGGATGGTAAAGATTAAAAACCAATAAATAGGCATGCTTTGTAAATAATTCTTAACCAAGATAATTTTTGTACCCTGAGAAAAGCAATTGGCTTTCCACCAGGTAAGCTTTTTATGGAACTTATTTAATAAGGGGTTCTAGTCCTCCAAACTTAGTCGATCCTTAACTAGTGACATGCCCAAATAGGAAGATGGCATGGATTTAAGTTGGCAGTTAAGAATTTTGGAGAGACAAGTTAAGAGCTCAGTGCGAAGGTGGGTGAAAACAAGAGAGATTTTGGAAATTTTGACACTTTGTCTATAGACTGTTTCATAGTCTTCTCATAATGTCCCAAGGAAAGGTTCCTTTTAAGAAGGTGTAAATTTTGATTTATGAGAGTTGATCCCATATCCTTCCCTTGTGTCCTATCATGTTGAGGAGACCTTATGGGTTTTCTCTTACAACTTCCTTATTAAATCTTAGTGTAAACACTACCACCACATCTATTGGGAGAGATAAGACTCTAAGATGTCCTTCCTATCTCTAGTTTGAGGTAATTTATTTTTGTTTGAGGCCACTTAAATGAGTCACCTATTGAAGGCATACCCCCTTTATTCTTTATCATGGACCATGTAAAATATTTCCATGAACCATTGCCTTTAGGTAGGTTCATGTTATTTGAGGGTGGATCTCTATCTATCCCATTTTGTTTCATGAGGGGAAAACTTTTCCTTTATCACTATTGCCAATTTTGTCCCACAAGAAAGATAGATGTTGATTTAAGCAATTGAAGGAGCAAATTCTAAAGAGGACTTTTTGTGGTTTTACAAAGGGGTAAAGATCATTTCAAAGTTACAAAGGGTTTTAATCCTTTCCAATTTTTGTTCAAAGGGTCACTAGGATAGAGGAACATTTCAATTTTTTGAGGGACATTTCCAATAATTTTGAAGGTCTAGAAGGTTCTTTCTTTCTACAGAAGGACCATTTCAAAATATTCAAGGGACACTTACAAAAACTTGAAGGGTATATTCCCTTTGGAAGAATGCATTTCTCAAAGAGTTAGAGGCACTTGTCTAAAACTTGAAGGTCAATTTTCAATGTCCAAGAGGAAAAATCTGAAGGGTAGAAAGGAACAAATTCCTTTGGACATTTTTTCTAAAGGAATTGTCCATTAAAGAAAAGTTGAAAGACCATTTAAAAGGGGAAGAAGACCATTTACAATTTCTCTAAGGGCACTTTACCAACTAGAAGAACCCAATTCAAGAATCCCAAAAGGTATTTACCCTTCAAGAAATTTCACATCATGATTCTGAAGGGATTTTCAAATTTTTTGATAGGACCACTTGGAAAATTTTGAAAGGCAACTTGAAAAGGGAAAAAAAGGCTCAAATCCTTCAAACATTTTGTCTGAAGGAAAGAAAACGGTCCATTTAGGAATCTTGAAGGGTATGTTCCCTTTGAGAAGGTTCATTACAAAAGTATTGAAGGGTATTTTCCCTTTGAGAAAGTTCAAAATAAAATATCCAAGGGACATTTAGAAAAAATCCAAAGGGTTAATTCCTTCAGACAAATTATTCAAGAGGAAGAGCCCGCCATAGAATTATTTTAGAATTTTTGTCTGAAGGAAATGGAGGGAAAGGCTCATGAAGGAAAGTCTAAAGATTTGGATCCCCACAGAAAATTTTTCCATGTGAAAGAGATAAAGATAAAAAACCCAAATGGCACTTTCCCTATGGGAAGTCCATTTTCAAAGACAAGGACCATTGTAAAAATCCTGAAGGGTATGTGCCCTTTGAGAAAGCTCAAAACAAGGAATCTTGAAGGGTATGTGCCCTTTGGGAAAGTTCAAAATAATTTTTTTGAAGGGTTATGGCCCTTTGAAAAATAACATTTCAAGAAAAGCCTGACAGACAATTCTCACGAATAATTTGTCTGTGGGAAAATGACAAAGGAAAAGTTGAAGACCTAATTCTTTCAAAAATTTTGTCCAAAGGAATAAACAAGAAAAGAAATGACAAAGGAAAAGGTCATGGAAATGATTGAAGGGAAATAAAGGGAACAAATGCCCAAAATGAATTAACAAAAAGGGAAAGAACAAAAATAAGACAAACCATTGAATAAACTAAAGGAAAGTGCATAAAGAAAGAAGTCTCGAACATTTTGTTTGAGAGACAAGAGTCAAAGAGAAATAGACAAATAAATAGCTAAAGATGAAAAAAATAAACAAATATCTTGAAGAAATACACGCACAAGAATAAGAGATGGAGTCAACATGGAATTTCATGCAAGTAAAGGCTATTTATAGTTGAATGTTCAAAGCTTCAATTGACTAGTTGTTGAAAACAAGTTTATCTCGTAGTCATCTCATGAATTCAATGATCCAAATCAGCTTCAAGATTAATTAGTAGGTAGTGATTTTCATTCAAGAGTTTGACTTGTCAAACTTGGGCCCACCTCATCCCTTCTATGCCAACATGGAATTTCAAGCACATTTCAATTTTAGAGTTGACTAGCCTTGCGCTATGGTTAACTGGTTGACAAGTCATGCATGCACATATATTTAGCTTGTTGAAGGCTTTCAACATTCTATCAGGTCAAATAAAATTTCAAGTTCAGCATTAGCATTGATTTCATGCAAAGGAGATTGTTCTCTTATTTCAATTAGTTTAAGTAGAGTTCTTTATTTGGAGATTGGCATAGCTTTCCATGTATGGAATAGATTAGTCCAAAATAGGCCCACCATCTATTTTCAACACCAAAGAAATTTCATACAAGACATAAGACAAAAATAAATTTTAATTAAGGGCTGTGATAACACAAGTTGGACTGAGTTGACCTCCTTTTCTATTTTCAGTGCCAACCTCTTGGCTATTGTTTGTTTTTTTATATAAGTTGGCTTTTCAGCCTTGAATTGTATCCCTCTTTTTGCAAGATCAAATTCTACCAAAAACTGAGTTTGTAACCTTTTTTTAAATTAATAGAAGGATTGTTTTTATTCTCTAGAATGCTAGTATAGTGTATTGATGTCAGTGATTTGCATAAGTGATAGAATTTCTCTTCTTTGTCAAGTCTTGATTCTTACCTAGTATCATAGTTGATTAGCTTATGTAGGTCATGTTCTATGTTTGATGCCTCTTGGATGAGTTTATAGTGGATATAAGTGGCTAGTTAGTGCCATAAATTAGGGTTATTCTTTCATTTCCCTCAAGATTAGATCACTAGATAAAACCTTTTCATGAAATACTTATGCATATTAGTCAATTGGAGTTGAAAGTTCAGACCTTTTCTTATCTAAATAAGTGTTATTAAGAGCTCAAATTGAGTGAATCAATTAAAAAATATAGGTGTATCACCATCATTAGATAGGATTTCCATTCAAGTTTCTCTCTCTTTTCTTGATAGTTTGTATCATAGAGAAAAGATCCTAATTAATACACCAAACAGAGCTAGCCCTTATAATCTAGAGATTCAATCCACCAATTAGGTCACCCATAGCCTAGGATTGTTTCCATGTTTTAGCAGATTGTGAAGGTTTGAAACTACCTACACAGGGGTGCAAGTTTGATTGACAATAGTCCTTGGATTGGGACAATCTAGATCCTTATGTCCTCATGTATTACACTTATAGAAGCTTAGCATAAATTAGAAACCAACTATTAAATGTATCAAAAATCATAACATTGATCATACTTATCTTGTCTTATCTATGGTTGACCTATAACATAATTTCCTATTCATTCTTATTTATATGGTTAGGTTGAATCTCTTTTCTCAATTCATCAAACATATTTTACTTATTCTACATATTTTCTTGAGATGGGCCAAGAATTTAGCTCAAAATGTCAAAGGTTTTGAGACTTTCAACTTATCTTTCCACCATTTTTTAACTATTATATTTTTTTCATTAAATATTTCTTGAATCTATTTGCCACAAAAAGATCTAAAAGAGATAGATCTCAAAAGCAGTTTTCCTAGTTCGATCAAGACACAAACCCTTGAAACAATAAGTCATTTTCTAGAAAGGGATACTAGATAAAATTTAAGGGGATTACCAACTACCTTGGATATCTTGAGAATGACCTCTTCATGCCAGTATTCCAATGGTAATTTAGGAAGGTTAATCCAAATCACCCATTCCTATGAAATATATTTGAATAGATTGATGCCTAGTTTTCATTTGGATATGAATAGTTAGGATTTCCCATGAAATAGCCCCCCCACGAGGACATTAGTAAAATCATATTTGTTTGAGAACTTGACTAATAAAAACTTATTATCCATAGTTTTACATCCACTTTATCCTTCCTAGCCCATTTCCTATGGACCCATTCTCAAAACTTGTCAATGTTTATTCAAAAACCAATAATTCTTACAAGTAGGGCAAGATTTAAATCCATTTTAGTGAATTCCATAATTTAATCCAAAATATAAAGGGTAATCACCTGATCTCCTTTGACATTTCCCTTATCTAAAGCTCCAACCAGGGCCACATAATGGTTATCTTGCCCATTCATAGTTTCAAAAGCAAGGAACAATATCAGGGCTAATGCTCTCTTTTAAAATTTAAAATTTAAAATTTAAAATATTATATCTTTCAAATTTTCAAATATAGACACTAATTACATCATATTTTTTTTTGGGTTTTTAATAAATTTGAGTTCACTACATAATTGGAATTTCCTTTTAAAAAAAGTGTGTTGTATACACTCAGGTTTTTCTTTCTCATTTCATCTATACATTTCATTACTATAATAAAAGGAAGAAAATGTAGATACCGAAATCTAGTCAGAGGTGCTTTAAAATGTTAACTCTTGGCATATCTTAAACCAATTGAGTTAAAAAAACTTCCATTCACCATTCTTATAATAATTTATACATATTACAATTTAAACCCCTATTTCACATCATAAATATAATATAATATCCAACTCAAATGCTCAAACTATCTTATGATACTCTCATATTGATTTAAACATATGGGGAGAGTTGTCCCTAATTACCTAGAACATGTCCACACCAAGGTAAATTTTAGTGGTACATATAGAAATTAACTTGCATTTTTTTAGGGAATCTCTAAGTATGTATTTTCATAGTTTGGTGAAAGTTAAAATATGGTGTTAATATGAAAAGGTGAATGGACAGGTGAATCAAAATGGAGTACAGAAGCCAAATGGGTTTGTGACTATACATAAAACCCATTTATTGAGTATGCCTTGGTTTTATTTGGATCTCACCTCTTCACTGACAAATGACAAAGTTGATGGTGAATGAAATCAATTCTACCAAATGATAGCTATGTTGATGTTTACTTATAATGTTGTTCAACACTAGAAATGTTATCATTTGATACTAATACTATCAAATGATAGTAATAGTTTAATTTTATATAAATGTTTTTGAATAATAGTAATGATGTCATTTGAAAAAAATGATTTTGAGTGACTATAATGTCATCATTTAGCAACAATGTTGTCATTTAATAGCATTGATGTCATACGATAGAGTTTGCTATTAAATGATAGGTTTGTTGTAATTTGAAAGTGTTGTTATCATTTGAAAATATTAATGATTATTTATAGCATTATTATCAAGTGATAATTTTTTTATCATTCGGAAGAAATACTATCATTTGACAACATTATTTTCATTCGATAGCTTTGTTGTCAGTTGTCAACATGCTATCGGTCTCACCATCACCTAAAACTTTCTTTTTCCATTTTTTTCTATTGAAAGTTGTTGTTTATTAAGAAGTGTTGTCATTGATGTCAAGTTTGATATCATTTTATTTCTAGGTTGATGTCATTGATGTCAAGGTGCATCTGGTAAAGATGCATGTTGAGTGGTCTATGAGATATGAGCTTATGTGATTGATGTGACAAGGAAACTATGTGACAAAAGAGAATTTGAAGGAAACATAATGTATCTATATTGAGAGGTAATTTAAAGTAAATATATTTATTCTTATGTTGATTGATGTGAAGGTTTAGGTCAAGTGAGCATTAAATCATGTTTGAGAACTAGTTTTTAAGTACAAGGTGTCTTTAGAAGCCTAATCTAGACACTATGAGAAAGTGTGCATAGTGAATTTTGGTGGAGTAATTAAGCATAATATTTTGAGAGTTTATTTATCATTATGTGATCACAAATGATAATTTTAAATATTTTCAAAATTATTTTAAGGTCAATTGTCAAGTTTCAAGTGCTTAAGAAGCCTTGTCATGGCACTAGTCAATGCATGTAAAGTCTTATTAAGAAGGTTTGAGCATCATGGATTGGTGAGATAAGTGTACTAAGGTAGGAGTGGTTGTATAAAGTTAATTGAGAATTTATATGAGGAATTAAAATACTCATTGGAGTTTCAAATTTAACCTATAGGGGTAAGACCTTAATTTCTAGTCTACAACTAGACCTCTTCTAGACCTTGATTGGCCTAATGAGGCATAATGATCCAGTGTCAATGCATATGAAGGTTTTTAAACATTATTTGAGCATTTGATATGTTGTGTGAGCATTTTAATGAGGTAAATAGCACATGGAAAGATGAATGAAGGTCAGTTTCAAGGACTAATGTGGTTTGTAGGTCAAGGTCTAGAGACCAAAGAGAGATGGTGGCCAAATGAGGTATGAGATTAAGATTTCAAGACAAGAATGAGCATGTGAGAATTTTTAGTGGTGTTATATATTTTCCCAAGTGTGTTGATAAAATATGAGGTCAAAGGTTTAGGCTTGAAAAAGTCTTTTAAGGTCTCTCGAGTGCATAAAATGAAGGATTCTCTACCTAAGAAGTTTTTTCTTGTGCTCATTATATTTTCAAATCCCTTAATGGGAATATAATATATTCATGGTAGATTGGGAATGGGTCATATATAAAATTTATATTAATTTTTTTAGACTAATGGGTTAATATTTATGAACAATTTCTAACAATGAAAGATGGTTTAAACCCTCAATGAACCCTAATAGTGACCTAATATGAAATAAGTTTTTCTAAAGTGATCATAATGGATTGGTATGTATTATTTAGTTATTTAGTGTTTTATTTTATTATCCAAATCATCTCCATGTGTGATTTATTCTTTAGGTGAGTGAGTGGATCCTATAGGAAAGGTCCTATTTCTCAGAAATTTGTTGTAGTAGTCAAAGTTAACCAAGTCAAAATATGAAAATAATTAGATGGAGAAGTTTGAGAATTTTATTTGATATCCATGGTTTTTTTTTTTAGTTTATATACCTTAGGTTTTCTAAAAAATTCATCCAAATTGACCAGTTGCTAACAAGCCTAATGGTGAAATTAGTGAAAAACCTAGGTAATAGTGAGAAGATGATTAGGGATGTGTTGTCAGGGAATATTGATTAAACCAAATGCATGATTTTTTTAAAAAATAATTTTAATAAATTATAATTTTTTTTAAAGTATTGGATGTTACTGTTTATAGTGAAAAATATATTGACAAGTTAACCTATCTAGTTTAGATAAGACAATGAAGTACAAAGTTATGAGATTAGTTTGTAAGACCAATATTACAATTTGAAAATATTATATTTATATATAAGAATGGTATAATGATCACATATGATCATAAACATGAATTATAAGTATTTTTAAATGGTCTTACAGTTGATTGAAGGTCATTGTCATGATGACCATGGTTTAAGGTAAACTGGTAGATCTAGGCAAGGAAGTTATAGTGATGAGTTTGAGACTCTATGCATTAAGTTGAAACATATAATGTACATGATGTTTTTATTTATGAATTTTATTTCATAAACATGATTTTTATAAGTTTTTTTAAAAATTAAAATTATTGAAAATTTTAAATCCAAAATAACTTGACTGGCTGAGTGAGGTTTGTGAGAAAGCAGGTCAATAAATTGGTTTACAAGACAATTATTTAACATTAAAACTTATGATATTTTTTATTTATGTTGTTTTAAGTATTATTTAGTATTATTTTAATATATTTTAAGTCTTTTTATTATGTTATTTAATGGTTTATAATTTCAAGTTTTCATGACTATGTTTTGAGGCTAGTTGGTAGTTCATAGTGAGCATTTTGCAGATAAGAGTTTAAGCCTGTGCACCCTATGTTGAAGTATATAATTAAGTTTTTGATTATTATTAGGTCATAAGGGTTTTGAATATGTGATTTATTTACATGTTTTTTTAGCTAATTGTTTTTTTTTAGTAGTTCAAGACAAACTTTCTGGGTATGCATAGGCCTAATTGTGAACAATACTAATGTCATGCTTCAAGTGGTGGTTGGAGATAAAATATGTCATGGAAATAATATGAGATTATTATAGGTATATTAGAGTGGAATATGAATTTTTAATTTTATGTGTGGTGTTTTAAAGTGTTCCAAGGAGATCAAAGGGTAACTTATGCTAATGGAGGCCTAATTGAAATAGGTCTCCTTAAGGCCTAAAAGAGATTTTGGTCCTATATGCTATGACCAACATATTTAAATGTTTTATAAATGCATGAAACATTATATATGACATATTTTAAGGGTAATAAAAGTGTGAAATTGTATATTTCAAACCAAGAGGTGTATGATCAAAAGGCTTGTATATATACAAGGTAATTTTAGCCTATTTATGTGTGTAGAGTACAAGCGAATGAAATAGAACATTGGTATGTAGAAAGATTTATTATAGACCATAAGATGAGTGTATATTAACTATGATGAAGTTTTGATATAGATTATTTCTATTAAAATAAATTTCATATGGCCTAATCTATATTGAAGAGACTTATTCGAATGAAGAAGCCTAGAAAGAAATTTGAGATGGATAAAGTAGTAAGAAGAGCTAAAGAAGGTGATCATCATCTGTTGTGTGAGTAACAAGTTGTTATGAAGGTGATAAAAAATTTCAAGTGGCCATGTTGGTTCTAATTCATCTAGGGGGTTGGTGCCTCCTTGCAAGTTGGTGCTTGCTAAAGCCTAACTGGGTTGGTGCTCAACTAGTTGGGGTTGGTGCTCCATGTGAAGTTGGTGCTTCACCAAAATTGATATTTTGACTTACAAGACTATATTAAATTTTTATGGATCAATGGGTTTTCTTCTCCTTGAGTTTTTCCCACATATATGGTGTGTTAACTTATGTAATCTTGTTTCATGCTTGTATAGTTAATTTCTTATGCATTGCTTGATCTATATAATGATGTTATGGTTCATGCATGTTAATAAGGAATTAAGATAAAAATTTTAAGACACTGACTCACCCCCCATTATTTATTTTTATTCCAACATTTGGTATCAGATCTTGGTTGTTTAAAGTAGGTCTAAAATCCTAATGGAGATCTTAAAATAAAGGATGGCTAGTCAACAAGCTCAATGTGGTTTCTATACCAATAAGGATTCATTATTAAGTGGATATAGTTATTATTTATAAACTATTAGGATGAAAATATATTTTATGTCTTAAGGTAATGATATTTTTTAGTCAATTGTGGATGGCTAAAATGCTTCTCTTATTTCACCAATTGATATAGTAGGTAAGAAGGCTAGAAAAAACAAATCCAAGGCAATGAATGCCATTCTTTATAGCTTATGAGAGGTATTTGTTGTGAATGTGATGTAATATGTATCATCCATATGTGTGTGTGTGTGTGTGTGTGTGTGTGTGTGTGTGTGTGTGTGTGTGTGTGTGTGTGACAAATTAAAGACTATATATGAAGGAGATACCAAGTTGAAGATGGCCAAGTTGCAGACTCATAGGATATAGTTTGAAGATAAATGAAGATAAAAAAAATTACATATTACTTGTTTAAAGTTAATGAAGTTGTCAATATAATTAAAGGATTAGGAGAAGTGAAATAAAATATAGGTTTTCAAAAGGTATTGAGGTCACGAACTCCTAAGTTTAATTCTAAGGTGTCTGTAGTAGAAGAGATGCAAGACTTGGACAAGCTAGAAATGGTTGGGTTCATGGAATCCTAAATGCATATGAGATGATAACAAATGAAGGGAGACCTTCCAAAATGTAATAAACATTAAAATTTGAGAATAAGTCAAAATCCAAGAAGGTCAAGGATGATGTATGTTTATATGTTGATGATGATGATGATGATGAACTAGTAGCCATGTCTGTTAGGAAATTGAGGTTTGGATATGGTAAGTACAAAGGTGATTTGCCTTTCAAATGTTTTAATTATGGTAAGATTGGTAACTTTTCATCTAAGTGTCCTAACAAGGGTAAGATTGAGCATGATGAACATTATGGTGATGATAATAAGGTCTATAAGCATGAAAAAACAAGAAATATTTTAATGAGTATGAAGGTATAAAAGGGTCATTTAAGAAAAAGAGACGTTTATATACCAAAGAAGATAATAAATCATCTAATGTGAGTGAAAAAATTAAATATGATAATGATGATGATATTAATGAACATGAACATGAAAAAACTTAAACCTTATTTATGGCTATAGAAAAAAAATAATGAGGGTTGATCAAATGGGAAAGGCCTTATTGATGATGAAGAATCAGATGAAGAAGTTGAAGTGAACCTTTAGGTAAAATTTTTGATTGATCTAGAGGAATTGAATTTACAAAGAAGGAATAATCACAAACTAAGATCAGTAGTTAAGGACTATGAAGATTAGATTGGTTTGTTTGAGGAGAGATTGATTAATGCATCTAATGAGTATGATGAGATAATCAATCAGATTGAATCATAGATAGAGATAGTCACTATGAGCATAAAGTCTAAATAGGAAGAATGCACGAGGTATGACACTAAAAAGAGATCCTTCAAAGTTAAGTTGGATCAAGCAACTAGTAAAATGAAGACCTATGATTAGTTTGAAAAGAGCACTAAGGCTCTAGATGACATATTGAGTAGTAAAAAGTCTGAAAATGATAAGATAAGTCTTTGTTTCAAATAAAACCAAAAGGAGTCACCTTATATAGATGATAAGGATAATGAGGAAAATAAGGTCAACATGAAAAGACCAATCAAATAGCCTAATAATAAGAGGTATGATAATTTATTAAATGGTTACTGTTATGCATGCAATTACTTTGGTGATAGAGAAAGACAGTGTAGAAGACATTCTAAAAATGAATATGCATGGGATTATAAAAAGAATCATTAGTCATTAGGTATTCATAACATTGTTTGGTATAGTTTTCATGGTGTCAAACACATTAAAATATTCTACCCTAATATAGTTATAAGGTCATCAAGTCAAACAAGAGGTTTGAAACCCCTAAAGTGCAAAAGAGAAGGCAAATGAATGTGTGGAAACCAAAGATAATAAAGGTTAGTCATGATTAGTATCAAAGCTCAAATGGATTATTTATTATGGTAGAGAATAATTTAGATGGTAAATAAAGTCAGTAATGTCTATTATCATCTCATATTGATTCTCAAATGGTTGATGAAGAGGTCAAGCCTATAGTACCAATCAATCCTAAAAGGATACTGAAGGATATCTAGTCTTGTGAGAGAATGGAGATCTAGGAATCTCCTAATCTTGTGTTATTTTAGTTCCTTATAGAAAGGGGTGAATCCACTAATCTTCATGGATAAACTTTTTAGTTAGTATAATCATGTTGGATTCTTATTTTGAGGAGCTATTTAGCTTGTTTACTAAGATTGATTTGTGTTGAGTAGTGGTCTTGTAATTTGAGTTCGTTTGAATAAGGTATGAATGGAATGAGGGGGAACATGTTCCTATAATGCTTCATATTATATTTGTTAAGACTTTTTTTAAGTAAGGTATGGTTCTATAAGTTTTATTAGGTATGACCCTTTGTCATTAATGTCAAAGGGGGAGAAAGTTAAAGAAGGAATATTGACCAGATTAGGGGAGATGAGAATGATCAGATTGAAGAATGTTTTACCATCAATGACAAAGGAGGAGTTTGTTGAGAATTTTTGTCATTTATTTCAAGGATGATATAATTTAATGTCAAGGTTTATTTCATTTATGTTAAGGTGTATTTGGTAAAGATACATGGTGAGTGGTCTATGAGATATGAGCCTGTGTGCTTGATGTGACAAGGAAGCCATGTGACAAGAGAGAATTTGAAACTAACCTAATGCATCTATATTGAGAGAAAATTTGAAGGAAACCTAGCGATTCTTATGTTTATTGATGTCAAGTTTCATGTCAAGTGATCATTAAATCATGTTTGAGTACTAGTTCTTGAGTACAAGGTGTATTGAGAAGCCTAGTCTAAACCTTGTGAGAAGGTATGCATAATGAATTTTGGTGAAGTAAGTAAGCACAATATTGTGATAGGCTGTTTAGAATTATTTTATCATTTAAGATAAGTTTAGATAATTTTATAAGTGTTTTAAGGTCAGTTTTCAAGTTTCAAGTGCTTGAGAAGTCTAGTCATGGCATACAATGTCCTAGTAAGAAGGTTTGAGCATGATGGGTTGGTGAGATAAGTGCACAGATGTAACATTGGTTGCATAAATTTTATTGAGAATGTATATGAGGAACTATAACACTTAGGGGAGTTTTAAAGTGAATCCTACAAGGTCAAGACCTTTAGTTAAAGTTTGCAGCTAGACCTCTTCTAGACCCTGCTTGGCCTAATGAGGCATCATGATCTATTGTCATGGCATATGAATGATGTTTAAAATTATATGAGCATGTGAGATATTGTGTGAGAATATTAGTGAGGTGAATAACACATTTAAAGATGCATGAAGGTCATTTTCAAGGACTAATGTGGTTTGTAGGTCAAGGTCTAGAGACTAAAAAGAGAGATGGTGGCCAAATGAGGTATGAGATTTAGATTTCAAGATAATACTAAGAATGTGAGAATTTTCAGTGGTTTGATATATTTTCATAGGTGGTTTTACAAATTTTGAGGTCAAATTTTGAAGTTTCAGGCTTGAAAAAGTGTTTTGATGTCTCTCAAGTGCACAAAATGAAGGGTTCTCTACCTGAGAAAGTTTTTATTGTGATCATTATCTCATCAAACCTATACATGGGAATATAATATATTCATGGTATATGGGGAAGGGTCATATATCAAATTTCCAATCATTATTTTTTTATAATGAGGGGCTAAGCCTTATGAATGATTACTAACAATAGAAAATGATTTAAACCCTAAAAGAACCCTAATAGTGACCCAATATTAAAGAATTTGTTCCAAAGTGATCATAATGGATTGATATGGATATTTTAGTGATTGGAGGTTGTATTCAACTCTCCCAGAAATCTCCAAGTGTGATTGAGTCTTTAGGTGAGTGAGTGAGCACTATTAGGAAAGGTCTTATTTTTTAGAAATTTATTGTACCAATCAAAGTTGACCAAGTCAAACTATGAAAATAATTTTATTGATAATATTGATACTTGAATTTTATTTCCATGTTAGTTTATGTATAGGTTCTAGCCCTCAAGTGTGCTAAACTAGTCATCTAAGTTGACTAGTCACTAATAGGGGTAATGGTGGAAATAGTGAAAAACCTAGGTAGTAGCGAGAAGATGATTAAGGATATGTTGTCATGAAATAGGGATGAAACAAAATTCATGGAAATATGTTTGGTATAAGTTTTGGAGGTTAGTTTTTATAGTGAAAATTTTAATCGCAAGTTGACCTGTCTATTTCAAATGAGACAATGAATTACAAAGTGTATGAGATTGGTATGCAAGACCAATATTTACATTTTAAAATGTTATATTTATATAATAATGGTATAATGATCACATAGGATCATAAAAATGCATTATGAGTCTGTGGAAATGGTATTATAGGTGATTTAAGGTCATTGTCACCATGACTGTTCTTTAAGGTAAGCCAACAATTCTAGGCAAACAAGTTTTAATGATGAGTTTGAGACTTTATGACCTAACTTGAAGCATATAATGTAAATGATTTTTATATTTGGTAATTTTATGTCCCATAAATTAATTTTATAAGGTTTTTTAGTGATTAAAATTATTCAAAATGTTGAAGCCAAAATAGCTTCACTAACTGAGTGAGGTCTATGAGAGAGAAGGTCAACAAATTATTCTACAAGACGAATAATTGCCATTAGAGGTTGTCATATTTTTATTGGATGTTATTATGAGGTATTTTTAGTATAATTTTAATTCATTTTAAGTCTATTAATTTTTCATTTTAGGTGTCATAATTTTAATTTTCTATGACTATGTTTTTAGGCTAGTTGGCAATTTAGAGTGAACATTTTGTAGATAAGAGTTTGAGACTATACACCTTGAGTTGAAGTATATAATCAAGTTTGTGATGACAATTAGGTCATAATTTTTTTTTAATGTGTTATTTAATTCCATATTTTTCAAATCTAATTGGTGTTTTATCTTTATTAGTTTAAGATAGACTTTTTGGGTATGCACATGCCTAACTATGAAAAGTATTGATGGCATTCTTTAAGTGGTGGGTGGAGATAAAAAGTGTCATGATCATAATATTAGATTAGTGGAGGTATATTGGAGTGGAATTTAAATTTTTCATTCCACGTGTGGAGTTTTAAAGTGTTCTAAGGAGATCAAAGGGTAATGTGTGCTAATGAAGGGCTAATTGAATTAGGTCTCCTTAATGCCTAAAAGAGATTTTGATCCTATATGTTGTGACCAACATATTGAAATGTCTTATTCATGTATGAAATGTTTTATATGACATATTTAAATGGTAATTCAAGTGTTCAAGTGTATATGGCTGACGAAGATGTGTATGAGTAAAAGGATTATATATATACAAGATAATTTTAGGCCTATTTGTGTGTGTAGAGTATAAGCAAATGAAATAGAACATTGGTAAGAATATGGAGGTCTTTTATAACATAATAGGTGTATATATGAACTACGATGAAGTTTATAAAGAGATTATGTGTACGAAAATCAAGGCCATATGACCTAATCTATCTTGAAGAGACCTATTTGAGCGAAGAAGCCTTGAAGGTAATTTGAGAGCGATAGAGTAGTAAGAAGAGACAAAGAAGGTGAACATGATATATTGTGAGAGTAAAATTTTTTTATTAAGGTGATAAATTTTTTTAGGTGGATGCATTTATGTTGAGTCATCTAGAGGGTTGATGTCTCCTTACAAGTTGGTGCTTGCTAAAGCCTAGTTGAGTTAGTGTTTAGCTAGTTAGGGTTGGTGCTCCATGTGAAGTTGGTGCTTCACTAAATTTTATATTTTAATTTATAGGACTATATTAAATTTATAGGGATCATTGGGTTTCCTTACCCTTGAGGGTTTCCCACATAATGGTGTGCTAACTTGTGTAATCTTATTTCATTCTTGTATAGTTGATTACTTATGCATTACTTGATCTATATGTTGATGTGATGGTTCATGTATGTTAAGAAGAAATTGAAATAATTTTTTTAAGACATTGATTCACCCCCCTTTAACTGATTATGATTTCAAAATTAGTTTGATTATATGGATGGATGTCTATTTACATATAATGTTGAATAATTTCACATTAACTTTTGACAGAGTATCAAACTATATTTATATGTATAAAATTTATTTTAAATAGTAGGAAAGATGAAATAAAAAAATATTCTATGCTTGATAATTTAGGTGAATCAACATTGTTAACCACCTCCCAAGATTTTGGAATACTAATTTATAAAACTAAAATATTTGTGAATTAATGAAGAATGATGACCAAAATTTACCCTGGTCCATACTAATTATACAAGTTCATTATCATAAACATTTCCACCATGTTTTGAAATGTAAGATAAGTATTTGTAAAAAGGTTTGAATATAAGTTCAAATCAAAGACCATTCATTGTGTTAGAATCTTGGCACTATCTATTGAGAACTTATACACTACTAAACATGAATAAAATATACCCTATTATTGCAAAATCCAAGTTTATTTATAAGTAGTCATAACCATGTCTAAAGCACATAAAATCAAGTCAAGAGATAACTTTTTAAAGTATTAAATCCAAATGTATAGTTGCATAAACATAGTTAAGGGTCACAATTTCAAAATAAATTTAGGTGGGATAAATAGGTGTGGGATATTCCATTCTCATAGTATATAATTAAATAAGTAGTGTTCAATCATTAAAGGTTTTTATTGGGGTTATCTCAACTCATTACACTTCCCCTCTATTTTTGCTAGTTTAAAATTTTCAAAATTACCCATACATTTTCCAAGAAAAAGAGAAGGAAAATTAGAGTTTCCATGTGGAAATATCATAATCATAATCTCATCTCTCTAAACAGACATAAGTGTAGGTAGTTGAATAGCTAAAGATTCATTAAATTTGAAGTAGACAAGTGCTTAGTCAAAGGACATGACTTCCCAGGTTATTGTCTAGGGAGCACAAACCTATCCAAGTAAGAACCTATTTAGACACAGTCTAAGCCTTTTTAACTCATTTTTGAGATATCATAGTCCCTACTAATCCTGATTTCCATTGTCAAACGCCAATTATAGTCAACCTAAAATAAAATAAAAACTAAGTATACAATTCTTGGTTTTAATTATATTTTTAACATATTACATTTATCAATTTCAATTACTTAATTATGATTTACATTTATATTTATGCTGGAATGTCATATATTTTAATCTATATAGATATATCAAGTTTTAAACCTATTTAAAAACTTCTAATTTTTATGTAAAAAATAAGGTAACACACTATGAGGTCCATTTTTATTTCTATATAAGAAGGTATATTATTGTTAAAATTTTGGAAATGGAGTGCATATTGGTAGTATACATGGTACCAACCTTCACATTACAACAAGCACTCTATTTTAATTTCAAAGCAAAATATTAGGAATGGAACCCAAAGAGAAGAGGTATTTAAAGTAATACCTATTGTATAACTTCATAGGTTTTAGGAAATAATTAAAATATATATTCCTAGATATGTGAACTTTACATCCAGACATAGGTTGAAGGACAAGAAATATGTTTTTGATGTTACTTCAGATATTTTTTTGAATAAATTCAAGTCAATAGGAATTATCTCACAATGGTTGATGTGGGTTTTATGTACATTTAGGAACCTCACAAGGTAGTCTATAGTAGTTTAGGATTGGTGAATATAATTTCACTCAAAAGCATGAGTTGTAGGGTATTTTAATTTTGTAACCAACATAGGGGTGGAATAATTGTGAACAAAATAATTGTTTACCTTTGATTATTGAGATATGATGAGAGTATATATCTACTTGATATGGGTGGATTGATGACAAGTATAATGTAAGCTAGGAAGGACTAAAATAAAACTCAGAATGAGACAAGAATTGGGAAAAAATAAAGTTTTATAAGTCAAATTTAGATAAAACCTTTCTAAACGAGAATCCAAACTATAGGCCAAACAAGTGAGAGAGAAATAATGGTTGATTTAGGTTGTTATTAGCATACAAAATGCTAAAACATAATTTGGAGTATAAGGAAGCAAAATATGGTGAACTTTAATGCACATAGTCAAAGGTTATTGAATTTGTATGATTGTATCCACACATATACAAAGGGAGATTATGATTACTATATAAAAAAACATTCAAATTAACAATAACACAATTTAAACACTTTCATTGAAATAAACACTCATACATAGCCCATAGAATAAATTACTAGAGTGATGGAACTCCTTCAATGAAATACAATATTTGGAGAAGAAAAATATGTTCACATCAAAACAAGTTGTAAAACAATCCTCATAGTTTATTATTTATCTCAATATCCAAAATTCTCCTCCCTCTAGAATTAGGAGGCTATAATTATATATAGCTTTGGATGGGGATGCCTCATCTCTCAATTGAAGCATAACTTTGAACTATATAATAATAGAATACATGCCTAAACTCATGCATAGTATGCATGTTTACAAGATGATCATAAATAATAATTTTAGCCATAATAAGTCTTAAGTATAAAAATAACCCACCTCAAGATAAACATAAGTTATAACTAGAAGATGTAATTATACCAAAATCTATATATGATGTGGTGGTACTTAGATGTGGAACATGGATGTTTATAGTAGCTACTATAGTTTCAATTATAACTGGAGTTGTCATCGATGTAATTATAGTAGTGAAAGTGGGAAGCGACACATAGGTGGGCCTAATTTAGATTTGTACCAACATATATTTTAGGGGTTGAGTCTATGTGCCTTATGGATTTGCTAATGGTGACCATTCTATCGAAGTTGACAACTTTGATGCTTCTATTTGTAAGTGTAAGGCATGATTAGATTAAATATTAATGTTGATGGTTTCAAAATGAAGCAAAGACCTTTTAAACAACTGTGAAAGGTTATCCATCAACTTTTCGTGTATGATTATTCAAATATACCCTCCACATATAGATCCCCTATTATTTTCACCTTAATTATATAAAAATTCATTAGTTTCATGATTTATTCATTGGTTCCATGAACCATTCCCTCAATTTTAATTTGAAAACTATCAATTGCAGTTCACAAAAAGTCCTAAAAAATGCACTTAATAACTAATTTCCTGAAAGAAGTAATCACATAAATAACTCTCATATCCTTAAAAATTGATGTTTATTCTCTCTCATGACCTATAAATTATTTCATTAAAGATCACATCTCTCGATTCCATTCAAGTAAACTATTTGTCTTAGAGGCCACATGATTTTGGGCCCATATAGCCTCTAGTGCTATTATTAGGTTCAAATGGGCATATGCCATGTTTTTTGTTGTTTGGCTCAACAAGTTGAGATTGATTTATATTTCCTTCATTTTATTACATAATTGAGATATATTCCCCCATTAGGCTAAGATTTAGCCTTTTAAAACATTATTAATTGAATAATATCATATTTTTTAAAACTACAAATTGTACCTTGTCAATAATTTCCTTTAGAGATCAAATAGTACTTCTTTCTTGTAACATTTTATTGGAAATCTCATAACTCTTGAAAATATATTTAATATCTCCCTCTATTTCATATTAAAAACTATATAGATCATCCCTATATTGATTTGGGTATAATAGGTTTACCTTTCTCCTTTTCATTAGAGAGAATATATCTTCTTATTGTTCTAGTTCAACACTTTGGATTTATTCTATCATAATTTTTCTCTTCACTTTTCTCAATGTGTTTGTTTCTTATCAAAATGGAAGTGAATTATTGGTTTTTTAGTGACTATCAAATTATGCTTATTTGGTTCCTCTTATTTCAACCTTTTTATCTAGGATAAGACCTACACCATAGCTTATGATTTTACTTGCTATGTGGATGCAGGGGTATAAGAAGGATATTTCCCTCGAGGATGCATCAAAACTATACAAGACTGGATTATAATGGGTGGTGTAGGAATTTTTAGGAAATAAGGAATAGTTTTCCTCCATCCAGTGCCCCTTTTATGATTTTGTATATCAATAATACACTTTATATTTCCCTATGTTGTATGCACTGAAATTGTGGCCAAGTTTATTTGGGTGACTTGGTTAACTGCCATACTTGTGTAGATAACCTATGAGGTGTAGCTGGTGTAACAAAAATGGAAGTAACAACTATATTTAAAAAACATACTTATTTCTTTGGATCTATGGGCTATGGATTAGTCTAACTAAAAAATGAGAAAGTTATTGGTGTACCATGAAAATTATTCATGTAACTTGTGATTGATGCATAAACAAAGCCAATAGTAGTAGTGGTAAGGGAGCCCATATTAGTTTTATAGATAGGGAAAATACTAGATTACTATACTTTAGGTTATGGCTCATAAAACTAGCCTTATGGATGCCTATGTCTTATTCAATGAGCTCAAAGAATGTAAACAATGAGAACTATCCATTTTATTAGTGTAAATAGAATAAGTAACCATAGAATGTAAGACTTAATTACTCATTATTTAAGAGGAATATGGGAGAACTTTTGAAACAATAGTTATTATTGAATTATCTTGAGAGGGGAGCTAGGTGGTGTAATTGATAATGATCCTTGAGTTGGGATTTCTTATTCAATTAATGTCTTACTTTTTTATCTCCTTAGTTACTTGATAATGACTCAGTTGTTACTTAGTCCACTTTTTCCTACTTAATCCCTTCATAATCTCCACCTATCTTTGTTTATTCAAATTTAATCTCTTCTTCTTTGTATTCATCTATATCCTTAAAATTCTAAGTCCCCTTGAGCTGTATCTCTTGTTTGGATACCCAATCTTCTTCTTCATTCACTTATTCAATTACAATGGGTGGTGTCATTCTGTGCATCCTATCCTTACCTTATTATTCAATTTATCTTTGTTCCTCCTTGAGTTCAACCTCAGACTCCTCATAAATAGGTTCTCCTTTAAAACAAATAATCTTTCAAAAGACCTATTTTATTTTTTTGTGACCATAAGAGACATATGATGGGTCCTTAGTTTAATTTGATAGGTTATTATAGGTTGAAGATGAGTAATAGATGGTCTTAAAGTGGGTGGAGTGGAGGATGAAGGGGCTATGAGGGTATAAGGTTTAGATGACATGGCATTAGAAGTATTCATGGGTGGGGGTGTAAGTTGTGATGTCGTATGAGTTGGTGACAAGGGGGAATAGGAAACTAAACAAGAAATAAGGGAGACTTATTGTATTATAGAAAGTGGAGGCATGGGTATGCAAAAGAATAAGCTTACAGCTCAACGAGGGATTGTTGACATTTCTATGCTAGTATCAGATGTAAGAGGCATAAAAATGAGTGAAACAATATGGTAAGATTGGGTACAACCAAATTTACCTTGAGGACTTGCTTTCCCAGATGGACTTGCTTATTTATCTTGATCATCTTTATTTTCTTCTTTTTGGGGGGAAGGAGACCCATGGATTGGTGTGGAGATTCATTTCTCTATGTTTATCCTCTTTTCATCTTCATGAATTATTTTAGGATCATAATGAATCCTCTAAGATACTATAATTAACATGCCTACACTATGCATTTAATCACAACATCAATATCATCCTGAGAATTCATGAATATAAAATCATGGATATATGTTTCATGCTCATTAGAGATTTTAACCTTTTCTCATATTTATTTATGTGTTTCCTAATGTTATTTATGGGTCCTAATACTTGAAAGGTGTTATATTTAGGTCTTATTAGATCCCAAATTTACCTAGGGAAATAATATGATCCCATATCATGTATTGAATGCAACTGATGTTTATGGGAGTTGGATGCATGGATCCTTGTATGGCATTATTTAGCTGAATATCTATACTATCTACCAATTGTGTAGTAATTTTTTGCTCTACCACTTTGTCTAGGATGAGTCTTGGTAGATATAGAGGTTTTGTTGTGGTTCCCTCTATCCTAATTATGGTGCACTCTATATAGAAATAGTAGTCACTTATTTTATTAAGATTCCTCTTTATATGATCTAACAAATTGGGAATATTTTTACCATAGATGGCCTAGTATACCATTGGGTATAAGGTTTATGTTAACCTCTTAATTTTCCTTCTTAAACTATGGACATGAAAAATATTAAATTTGTCATAGATTCTATTCTTGGGGGTTTTTTTAGAAGGCTCCCATGGTTCTATGAAGTATGAATGGACTATGGAAGTTATGTCATATAAAACATATGACATCATGCAAAAATTACATTTGGGTAGCTTACTTAGGTTATTAATGTGATAAATTAGGTAATCTCACCCATGGCAATGACTTTAATTAAGCTCATAATAATTCTAATAGTGGGACCCATACATCCTAGATGTAAGAGATAATGGGAAAACCATACATTATATTTAGTAGTGTCATGGAAATTCTTACACCTAAACTTAAATATGCTATAGGGATGGAAGAAACTAGGCCTCTTATTGTGAAGTGGCTTGGGTTCTCAACCCACCATTGTAGTTTATTAGGGATTAAATTTACAAGAATCCATGAATTAGTAATGGATTAGCCATAATTGATCTTAGGGTGAGGAATTATATAATAGTTCTCAAATTCATCTCCACTAATGTAAGTCATGAGGGTGGTATTAAGCATATGGTGTAGGATTTTCCAAGTAATTTAGCTATTTGCAAATAAATCAAAGAGCATGTTCATGTAGGGCATTACTTATTATTTTATAATTATATTATGAAGGCTTAGTTTTTTTATTTATATAAATCCAAAAATATACACCACATGAAAGACAATATTATATGTTATTCCCTCAATACATATTTATCATTAAAAAAAAATGCTTACATTCACATGTATAAATATATAATTTATCATAAAAACTAAATATACATTTTTAATTTATACTCATAATCATAAATGAATTATTAAAAATTATATGTACAATATACAAATATTTGATATATAAATATATATTCATTCATTTAAACATACTTATTATTAAATATTGTGTATATTCAATAGAGAAATATTAAACTAATTTAAAAACCACATAAATTTTTTTTATATCCTTTTATAATATAAAGATAAGAAAATTATAAGATATAAATCCATAAAATACTTTTATGTATTATAAAAACTAAACTCAAAATTAATTATTTGTACCAATCTTTTTGTTATATAAACATAAAAAGATGAGGAGATATAAATCCATTAAATATTTTTATGTATTATAAAAATTAATTTCTAATACTAATTATTTGCATCAATCGATTGTAGTACTATTTATGCATATTTCACATGTTAAATAGTTTTCAAACACTATTTTTTGAATTCCATTTTTAAATTATTTAAGGGAATGAAACTTTCCATTGTTATAAAAATGACTTTAAATTCAAATGAATTGTTTTTGTGAAAATTCTCTAATAAATTAAAATTAAAAATAAATATCTTACTTTTCAAAAAATTATGTAATGTTAAGTGGCGCATGCAAGGATAGGGTGGTGGAAATATTCAATGTTATTTTGTACTCCCATGCACATACCATGCTATTCAATAGACTATACATTCCATGTCATGCACCAAATTTAAAGAATCTACTATAAATTATTTTGATAGCTTTATAACTTTCTCTTAGACAAATTTATTAATATGTTACCTTCACATGTCAAGAAGTATAAATAAAGAAAATGTCTCCTTTAATCAATGTATATTATTTAGAATAATGCCATCATCTTGTAGAGAAAATATTGACTTCAGTATGGTGATAAGTTATTTAAAGAAGAAAACTTTCATGGAAAATAATTTTTAACTTTATATTTCCTCTAACATATAATAATAGTAGAAAATAGGTCTTTACAAATTAATTAAAAAATTATCAATATTCTTTTAATTGAAAATATACTCAACTAATTAGAAACTATTTATCCATAAAATATAATAATAATATTAACATCCAATTAAATTAATGATAGACTTACAAAAGGTGGTTGGAATTGGAATCGAAGGAAACAACAGGCTATGGTCTCTAACCCTCGGTGGGCCTCCGCACCAAGGCAAAAAGTGAAATGCTTTTGTCTACAAATGGGAGAAAGTAAGTGGTGTGAAGAGCACAGTCGCACACGCTGGCAACATGTGCTGCCCCTCAACCAGAGTGTGTCTTGCCATATATAAATACACCATTGCTCAACCCTTCATTCACATTAATAAACAGCTTAGATGTATCCACAGTCAACAGGAAAAACCTATTTTATTCTTGGATGTACCTGCAACTGAGGCTCGGCCCTATTAATCATTAACCTAACATTAATCGTTATCATAACATCAACACTTCATTCACATGCCATTTTCATATTAATAAACAGCTTCACTACTAAGTGAGAGTGAGGTGTTGTTGATTAGGATTAACAGTTTGATGAGAGGTGTGCATATCTGTACTTTTAGAGAAACATTAAAAAGGAGAATATATTGATATGGTGATGGGGACGATGGTGATTCTGACTATGCTCCAGCTGCTTCTGCTTCTGCTTCTCTTTCTCTAATGCGGTTGCTTCAGCCTCATGGAATACTTGTACACGAACGAACCCTGACCACCTGTGATGGGGTAGGTAACCTTTTTCTGCCTCTTCTTATATGGTAAAGCACCGACAATCAATATGAAACCCTATTTTATAATTTTAGTGTGTTGTTTTTCCAATTTCTTTCCGTGATGTGCCCTGCTGTTTTGTGTTAAGGCTCTTAGTCATTAATATGATTCATAATTCCTAATTGCCACTATATTGCAATTTCTGTTCTTGTGACTTGATCATTGCTATTCCTGAGAGTCCTACTAGATTATGTAGCAAGCGTCCTTGATTTGTTTAAGTAGATAGTTCTAAGAAGTATGCAATCAAAGTTTTCAGTAGTATATCGTTTTATATCTAATCATACATCAGAATTTAATATGGCCATTTGTATTTACTTATTGTCCAAGCGATCATGGTGCTACGTATTTTGCTGAGTACGTGATGGTCGTCTATCCCCACTGCACAACATCGACTCAAATACATCCTTTATAGAAAATTTAAAGATCCCATACCAACCCCTCTCAACATACATATATATAATTATATGTTTCTTTTCACATCTTTTACATAAAAAACCAATTTCCTCAGGATACATCTATTGTGTAGTAAGGTAAATTCATAATCCCGATAATCAACATAACTGAATAAATAAAATCATAGTCAATAATGCCACATCTATTTTAATCAGATAATTTAAATATCACAACATTATGCTAAAAGGAACTATAATATCTCATAAGAAAAATAAAGTACTCATACTTAATATGATCTCACAATGACATAAACATATATGCATTCTCCTAAGTGACTCAACATATAATAATTTATAGGTTTTATTTAATTAAAAGATAACAAAATATATATGTCTATAATATAATAATAAACACGAAGGTGACTCTAAAAGTCATAAAATAGGGGTTTTAGGGTAAGACATTATAATAATAATAATTATTTTTTTTGTATTTTTAATATAATTTTCTTCATAAAAATTTTAGAAGTATTTTAGAGACTTTAGAAAATTTTAAGGTTTTATTTAAAGGAATTTTATAATTTTTAGGGATTTTTTTGTGGTTTTTTGTTCAACCTTAAAAACATATTAAGAAACTCTAGGATTAAAAGGGACAAAGATAGCCTCAGGTATAAGACTAATAATTTTTTTTTATAGCAAGCTAATTAATTATAAAACTCAAACAAAATATATACTAAATTTATTATATTGATATATGCTAAACTCAGACAACATATATACTAAATTTATTATATTAATATATGCTAAAAATAGAAAGTACAACTATGCTACATATTACAATGACAATGAAAATAATTACTTAACTAGGTTTGATGCTAATACAGTTTTGGATCTAGAATAGGTAGGGATCATTTTGGAAGAGTATTCTAAAATGGTCACCAAATTCTAAATTAAGTGTCTCTATAATTGGAGACACTTGTGTCAACATAGAATGGTTGCATCGTTTCAAGTGTCTGGGTTAAATGCAAGTGTCTTGTGTGGAATACCTGCTAAAATAGGATACAATCTCCTTGATCCTTTTGGGGTTTTTATCGACTTCTCTCTAGTGTGTTTAGATCTATATCATTGATTGTCACTCCTTTTCAAATAAAAAAACCATAGTTCTTCATCCTCATAGTGGTCATGGAAAAAATGGTTTAATAGGCACATGGTGTCCGACTGATACAAAGACCCCTCTATTTAGGAACACTCCTTACATATCCAATACTCTAAGTAAAGCCTTAGACTTATGCAATTGTCCCCTATGTGTTGGCTTGTGTGTGAATCATGCAATACATGAAAATCAAGTATAAAAGTGACCTAATTTATAACATGGCAAATCAGGCTCTTGGACTACTCCTTCAGTTATTCAAACCTGTGTATATAATTTTTTTATGATTGATATGAGAATATGATAAAATATCAAAGATTTTATCTATTGAATATTTGATTGAATTATTTTAATAAGTTGCCTTGGTCTGTGTTAGGTGAGGAATGAATGAGGGTTGATCTTGTATTTATTTCAAACCACATTAAATCACGTAGGGTGACCATTAGGATATGTTTTATTTACAAATTAGATAAATTTTAAGTCATTGTAAATGTCAGTTTAGGATATTTGTATTGACTTTAGTGTATGTCTAGGACCCAAATGTCTAGGGAGCAGTAAAATAAGTATAGGATCAAAACTTTTAGGGGTATATGATAAGTAGGTTTTAAGTATACTGGGTGATATATAAGGCATAGGTCATTAATAAAATACTAGTCAGATTAAGAGATATGCCAAGGATCACAAAAGAGAAGAGATACAAAACTTTCAAAGGTAGGATCAATCTAAAATTGAGAGAAATAACCAAAAACTATTTTTTTTAAGTGTAAAAGCTTAATGTGCTATATAATTAAAAAATAGTATCTCCAATTTTATTCCTAATATTTTTTAGGTGTATATATGATTTTCCCTTAAATATGATGGTTTAAAAACTTAAAAAACTAATTTATACTTCTTCATAATTCCCTAACATATTTTTGGTAAGTTAAACTTATAATAACATTTCATAAAGTTTGTAGCAATTGCACATACAAAAGTATGTATAAAATTTAAAAAATTCAAAGAAAATTCCATAAAACCTATAAATTCCAAATCAAATTCAAATTACTTAAACTAAATAACATTTTTTAAATTGCAAAACAAAATTTCCAAACCCTCATGGAAAAAAATAAAATTAAGTTATTTTTTTTAATAAATCATATATTATTTGAAAAATAATAATGTAAAAACCTTTAATTACTATTTAAAATATTTCATAATGAAATATTAAACCAAGAAAATATAAATCCATCCTTAAGGATTACATAATGAATGAAGTATTAAATGGCATGTTTATGTCTTTATCTTTGTCTTTGTTCATCTCCTCATTAGAGGTGACTTGCATATCCTCATTTCATTTCATATGATCTCCTTTGATTCGAAATATGTTATGAGAATGGAAGCAATATAAAAATAAATAAAAATAAACATCATTTTACCTCTTTTTTAAATTAATTTAAAAAAAAAAAAAAAATTAACAAAAACAAAAAATTAGAAAAAAATAAACGAAAGGTCAATGTGAACCCAACCAAATTAAGGCATTATATATAATAAATGTAGTAATGTTTGTGGAGAAAGAGATACATCCATAATATTTTGAGGAACATACGAGCATCAACTGAAATATAAAATAAGATGATTATAACTATATTTAATATTTTCAATAAGATAAATGCATAAAACAAGTTACAAAAAGGCCATATATTTAACTATATTTTATTAAAAAAATATTTTTTTTCCCATTTTCATTGTTTGTGTCCTCATTTTATATAAAAATGTACATGGGGCATCCTATTTAATTTATTCTTCAAATATAAACTCATCAAAGTCATTTTAAAAGTACTATTCCATTATTACATTTTATCTCTCTATTTAACGTCTATTTGATTAACATATTATTAATATTACTCCATTTATTTTATATCACCATACTTGCCAATCCCCTACCCAAATTGAAATAATGTATGTGCATATTTAATAAAGACAATTTTGAAATAATTTAAGTATTTTGTCAAATAATGACATTTGGAACATGAGGGATGAATCACTTATCATTCATAACATGACGAAATAAAAATTTATAATATATAATTAATATAAACAAAATAATAATTAAAATAAATAAAAATATGCAACATATAAAAAATTATCATATGTGTACCATTACAAAAAATTTCAATTCATATAAAGGAAAATATAAATAAATTATATATATATATATATATATATATATATATATATATATATATATATAAAAGAGAATAAAATAAAATTATGAATAATTATTCAAAATAAAAAATTATAAATAAATATAATAAAAATTATAAATTATAAATATAATAAAAATGCAGAAAGAATTGACTGCAAAAATGTCATACTCAAATTTTAGAAAAACTAAGATATTACACTTGTCATTCCTAAATACACCCATATGGAAAGATCATTCCATGATCCACTAATTTATACATAATTAAAAGCATGAACATGATTATATCATATCATCCAAGCACATTGCAACATATCTTTAATGAATACAAATGACTATTCATAATATGTTTAGATTTTAGACAAGCCATATTCAAACAATTGTAAATGGAACGATTGAAAATGAATCACTAGTTAATTGAATTATCATAACAAATACTATACTTTGAATAAGTGAAAATAATAAATTCATAATTTCCAAATACATACATAATAAAATCATCACAATCTTCCCCTCTTTAAATACACACTCATCATACAAACCCCGAAATATACACCCATAGGAAAGACAATATTATATAATTCTCCTCTAATATATACTTCTCATCAAAATAAAAATAAACTATGTTTACATACACATGTATATACATACAATTTATCATAAAACCTACATATAAATTTTCACTTTACACTCACAACCATAAATAAGTCATTAAAAATCATATTTGTAGTGTATTTTAAGATATTCAATACATAGATATACACATTCAATCACATAAACATACTTATCATTAAATATTCATTAAATACTGTATATATATAATAGGGAAATATTAAACTAACATAAAAACCATATAATTTTTTTAATATCTTTTTATAATATAAAAATAAGAAACTCATGAGATATAAACCCCATAAAATACTTTTATAGGTTATAAGAACAAACTTCAAATACTAATTATTTGTACTCATAAGTTGCGGCACTATTTATTCATACCCCACATCTTAAATGGACATAAAACACTATTTCTTGAATTCTATTTTTGAGTTATTTAAGGTAATAAAACCTTTTATTGTGATAGAAATGACCTCAAATCGAAATGAATTGTTTATGTGAAATCTCTTTAAAATATATATATATATATATATATATATATATATATATATATATATATATATATATATTGCTTCTCAAGACATCATGTAATGTTAACTTGACACATACAAGGATAGGGTGGTTCAAGTATTCAATGTTAGTTTGTGTTCCCATACATATGGTATGTTATTATATGTACCTTACATTTTATGCCATGTACCATAAAAATAATTATTCACTATAAATGAAATTAAATTAAATGGAAAAATAATTGATGACATCAATTTAAGGAGTTTATTATGAGGAACTTTGATTACACTATAACTTTATCTTAGCCAAATATACTACTAACCTATGATGGATGTCCATTTTTAGACCCTCACAACACAATGTCAAATTAAATACCTTTCCTATGGACACTAATCATATCTCATACCATCCTATCTCTCTCTCTCTCTCTCTATATATATATATATATATAATTATATGTTTCTTTTCTTGTCATCTACATAAAAAACTAGTTTCATCATGATACCTTTATGATATAACAAGATGAATTCATTATCCCAATAATTAATAGAATAAATAAATTAGATCATAGTCCATTATGAAATATATATTTTAATCAATTAATTTAAATGTCACATAATCATACTAAAAGGAAGGAAAATATCTCATAAAAAAAATCTTCATACTTAATATGATATTACAATAATAAAATCACACACACACATATATATATTTCCATAGATTTTATTTAATCAAAAGAAAAAAAATTCACAAGTTCATAATATAATAATAAAATGAGGGTGACCCCATGGTAAAAAATCAAGGGTTTCAAGGTAGGATATTACAAATTTTACAAGTTTTTAAAAGTAGATTTAATAAAATTTACTTCATAAAAGTTTTAGAAGTTTAAGTTAGTTTTGTTTGTTTTTTTTTTTTTTTTTGGTTTTTTTTTTTTTTTTTTTTTTTTTAAAATTAAGATTTTAGGATTTTGTTTTGTTCATGGGGGGTTTTGAAAATTTTTAGGGATTATTTGGGTTTTATTTTTAAAGTGTATATCAAGGTTTTCCTTAAAATATGATAGTCAATAATATTACAAAATTAATTTATACTTCTTTAAATTTTTTTGACATTTTTAAAAAAATTTATAATAACATTTCCAATGCATATAAGAAAATATGTACAACATTTAAAAAAATTTAAATGAAATTACATAGACCCTGATTTGGAATCAAAATACTTCAACTTAATAACAATTTTGAAATTGCAAATCAAAAGCCATAACTCTTCTGAAAAAAATAGAGAAGAAGTAATTTTTAAATAAACCTTATATTATTTATAAAATGATAATGTAAAAACCTTTAATTAATATTTAAAATAATTAATAATGAAATAATAAACCTTAATAATATAAATAAATCCTTAAATATTACATAATTAATGAAGCATTAACTAACATGTTTATATCTTTATATATGTTTATGCCCATATCCTCATTAGAGGTAGCTTGTCTCTCTTCCTTTCATCTCATCTCATATCCTCTCATCCTAAATACATTATGAAAATGGAATAAATATAAAAATATAGGAAAATAAATATTAATTTATTTCCCTTATTTTTTTCCAAACCAGGTTTTATTAAAAGAAAATAAAAGTTGCACATTATTTACATAATAAATGAATTAAAAAATTGGAAAAAAATGAAAGGTCAATGTTAACACAACCTAATTTAAGTCACTATATGAAAGAAATGTAGTAGTGTTTATGGGAAAATATGTACATTCATAATATCTTTAGTACCATATGATCATCAATTAAAATATAAAATAAGATTATTATATTTATAATTAACTGTGACAAATGATATTGTCTATATTTTACGTTTAAAAAAAAAATAGATTGTTGGAACAAAAGGTCTATTAAGGTTTTCAATGGCCACCTTGCCTTCCCTTGTGTGCTTTCTTGAACTCCTTTTATACCATTTATGTGGGACTTTTTATGGGTCATGTGCATTTATTACACTTGATGTTTAACCATGTGGGTGGGTCAATTCTATCTAATGGCTTCTCCACTCTTAACTCCAATAATTGTTATAGGAGGCAAGAAAAATGGCTCCAAAAAGAGATAGAAAGTTTGTACCAAAGGTATTAGATGAGGTACTCACTCCTCCCTTCCTTCTCAGGTAGAATCTGTGTCTTGTTAGTGATGCTATTGAAAATGCATTCAAATGGCATGAAGTTTTTACCATTATTTTTTACTTTGTTGGCCAATTCCCCTCGAAATAATCTGTCTAGAATTGGTTTCACCACTACTAGGAGTGAGTGGATGTGTATGTGGTTAGAATAAAAAATTATTCTCTACACCTTCTGTATAAAGTCATGAGTCCCTTCTATCATACTCTCTATAAACTCAATAGGCACTAGGGACTTAAATCCTCTCATAGAACTTGAATTTCTAGACTAGATAGAATTTGGCATGCTAGGAATGAATCTAAGCTTGCCCACTTTATATGGTGCCTAGTTTACCAAGGCCTCCCACTCAAGGAATAACTCTCTCACATAAGCATTACACCACCCAAGTGTTATGCATTCCACCATCCTGAGTCTTTCAAACACTTATTATGGTTATGCCCATGAGCCCAGTCTACTTGGAAATGGATCCATATCCTTTTTCATCCTTATCACCCTAAGCCCTTTTCTTGGTGGATTAATCTTATAGGGGAATTAACAAATTGGCCAATTTCTATTTCTTTTCTATGGATTTTTTTTATTTTCGTCATTTTTTTTCAATAACATAAGGACAAAAAAATGTTATTTTTAATAATGATGCTTGTTCTTATGATTTTCTATTTGATAATGAGGTTTTTGTTATATATTCAGTCTATATACACATTCAAGTGCAAACATATAAGGTTGCAATAAATGTTCACCACCTCTAAAAGTTGGACCATTGGGGGAGTGCCCCTTGCACTATCAATCATATGACACTATATGAGATGGCTTAGGGACCACCACTACTACCTCCTAGAAGACACAAAAGCCATTTACACAGCCATGGTCACTTATCCCCTCACTTCCATCTAGAAGGGTGGGGTTCATTGCCACCACGTGGTAAATTTGATATAGACCCCTTTTGTAGAGGCTCTTTTAGAAGCATTTTTACTCAGATAAAACCTATTCATGGCTTGAATATTATTATGACCATGGATCCCATGGATGGTTTGGTGCCCTTAGATTTTGTTTTTGTAGAGCCTTCTGCATGGGCAACTTTGTCTCCCAAAGATGATCTTCTATCGCCTCACTCAGTTGACACTGCATATGCTTAATATTGTTATTTATCTTTGAATTTCATGTTTAGACCAACCTTATATTTTATTCCCACTTGTGTTTTGACTTGGGTCTTTTTCTCAAACATAGAGTTTGATCCATGAATACCAACAGGCTGATTTATTTTGTAACCATCATATATTATTATTTTTTATAATATATAATATCCTAAAGCATTCCAATAATATTTAAAATTAATATTTTTAATAAAATTAATTCATGAAATAAGTTACAATAAGCCATATGTTTCACTATATTTGATAGGAATTCCCTCCCCCTTTCCCATGATTTATCTCCACTTTTTACATACAAATGTGCATGGGTCCTCTTGATAATCTTATTCCCCCACATAAATTCATCAAATATTTTATCTCATTGTAATTTAAAATTTTAATTAAAAAATTATATTTTTAAATATCTATTTAATTATTATACTCATAATTTTTCTACATTTACTTTTCCTCATCATACTTGTCAATCCCTTACCTAAATTGAGATAATATATGTGCATACTTAATAGAAGAAAATTTGAAATAATTTAAGTTTGTTGTCAAATAATTATCTTCTAAACAAAAAGAGATAAAATACATATAATTCATAATTTAATTAAATAATAATTTATAATATATTTAAAATATTTAAAATTATAATTAAAATATTTAAAAAATTATAATATATTAATAATGATCAAATATATATAATCAAAAAATTTATAAATATATAAAAAAAGCCAAAATATATATATATATATATAAAATTATATATTTATTATACATATAAATATAATATTAACTAATGAAAACTTTAACTAATCATTCAATACATCCATGTAAAAAACATCATTCCAATCATTAAAAAAAATATTCAAAAGTATTATACCTTGAATAAGTGAAAGTAATGTTTTCACCATTTCCCAATACATCCACAAGAAAACCATCGTAATTAGCTCTCTTTAAATAGATGCTTATGATACAAACACTCAAAAGTACACCCACAAGAAAGAAACGATTATATGCTGCTCCTTAAATACATACTTAAAAGTAACAATCCAAACAAATATTTTTTCCTTATATAAATATATTATTTATTATTAAATGTATTTTCATTAAAATATATAAACATATAGTTTATTATAAAAATTATATTCAAAACCATAAATAAATCATTAAAAATTATTTTTATAATATATTTTCAGATATACAATACATAAATATATACACTCATTTATATGAATGTATTTATCATTAAATGTTGTATATATTCAATAGAGAAATAAAAAATTAAACATAGAAATTACATTATTATTTTTATTATCTTTTTGTAATATAATCATAAAAAAATTATAACATATAAATCTTTTTATATATTTTTTGATATAAATATAAAAAAATTAGGGATATAAATATATAAAATGCTTTTATATATTATAAAAATAATTTTAAGTATTAATTATTTATAATAATCAATTATGGTATTATTATTCATACTCCACATCTTAAATGAATCTCAAATATTATTTTTCATTCTTAAATTATTTATTCATACCCACATTTTAAATGGATCTCAGATATTATTTTTTATTTTCTATTATTAAATTCTTTAAGGTAATAAAACTTTCCATTATGATAAAACTAATCTCAAATCCACATAAATTGTTTGTGTAAAAATTCTCAAACAAATTAAAAATAAAAATATCTTTCTTCTTAAAACATCATGCAATATTAAATCGACACATGAGTGATGGAAATATTCAATATTGTGTTTGTGCTCCCATACACATGCCATGTTCACCATACATTCCATGCCATGCTTCATTGTAAAAGACATAATTAAATGGAACGAGAATTGATGACATCATTTTAAAGAGTTTACTATGAGGCACTTTGATTGCTCTATAACTTTCTTCTAATAAAATATACTACTAAGTTACCTTCACATGTTAAGTAGTATAAATAAAGAAGATGTCTTCTTTAGTCTATATATTATTTAGAATAATGCCATCATTTTATATATAAAATTTTAATTTTAATATAATAATAAATTATTTACATATATTTTTTAAAGGGAACAATTTTTTTATTTCATAATTAAGTAATTTTTAACTTTATATTTCCTTTAATAAAATGTTACTAATAAAAAAATCTTAAAAAATATTATCAATATTTTATTAATAATAAAAAAAATAATTAAAACTATATGTCCATAAAATAGGATAATAATCTGAATATCCAATTTAATGATATACTTAGAAAAAGTGGTTCGAATTGGAATGGAAGGAAGCTACAAGTAGAGGAATCAAGGAGAGGCTGTGGGCCTCCGCACTCAGGCAAAAGGTGAAATGCTTTTCTCTACAAATGGGAGAAAGTAAGTGGTGTGAAGAGCACAGTTGCACACGATCGCACATGTGCTGCCCCTCAACCAGAGCGTGCCTTGCCACATATAAATACACTATTGCTCAACCATTCACTCCCATGCCATTTTAATATTAATAAACAGCGTCACTACTAAGCTCAAGTGAGAGTGAGGTGTTGTCGATTGCCATTAACAGCATGATGAGAGCTATGCATATTTCTACTTGTAGAGAAACATTACAAAGGAGCAACTGTTGGTGTTACAGGCGACATGGTAATGGCGATCATGACGACGATGACGATGATGATTCGGACTATGCTCCAGCTGCTTCTACTTCTCTTTCTCTAATGCAGTTGCTTCAATCTTAAGGAATACTTTTACGTCAACGAACCCTGACCACCTGTGATGGGGCAGGTAACTTTTTTCAGCCTCTTCTTATATGTCAAAGCACCGACAGTTAATAGGAAAACCCTATTTTATTCTTGGATGTACCTGCAACTTAGGCTCGGCCCTATTAATCATTAACCAACCATTAATCGTTATTATAATGTTTTTTTTTTTTTTGTCTCTCTTCAGCTACATTCAGCCGTAGGATTTATGTGAACAAGAATAACCATAAATTTAATGCGTTGTTTTTCCAATTTGTTTCCGTGATGTGCCCTGATGTTCTATGTTAACACTCTTAGTGTGGTATTGTAGAAGAAATTTAACGCAGAGAAGGAAGCAACGTCGGAGTAACGAAGAATGAGTCATTAATATAATTCCTGATTCATAATTGCCACTATATTGCAATTTCTATTATTGTAATTTGATCATCGCTATTCCTGAGAGTCCTGCTAGACCATGTAACAGACGTCCTTGTTTTGTTTAAGTAGATAGTTTTAAGAAGCATGCAATCAAACTTTTCATCCTCGATGAGAATGTCTTGGTTACCGTGGGGCACATGTATTTATTGTTCTTAATAGTCCTTTTGGATTATAGGAATCAGTTAACGTTTTAAATGACATGATATTTTAGTTGAATTCAAACGCTTTGCTTTACAGTTCAAACCCAACCGAACCAGACAACAGTCCAGTCCAGTCAGAGGCAGTTTTATTTTGATTGATTTTCTGACTTAATGAAGCCGAATTAGTTCTAACAAAAGGGTAATTTTCGTAACCATGCCAAAACGGGCCGTTAAACAAGGGAATTTTAAAAAATCCATGTATGGTTTGCTTCAAAAGTTTCCACATTGCTTAGAAGTTGTGGATCTTGATCCTGTCCTCCTTCACCAAATAATAATCTTTAAACTAAGTTAAGATTCAACCCAGGGATAGAAAGGAGATTATTTTACAGTATTCACCACAACTGTGTAACGGATTGGAGCAGTTCCTATAAGCATCGTAGACCAAAGACTCCTCTGAAAATGCACCTTCAGAGCCACCATTATGACCTAATCCGTGCCCTAAACGCTGTCTGAGGAGGGAAGTGAATTCCACCATTCATAGCGTGAGCAGGGTTTAGAAAAGCCCTGGCCATGACCTTACCACCGCCATCATTCCTTCTGATCAATGAAGAGAGCATCCCCTCCTTGTCCGAATCTGATCCTAATAGATCCAAAGGAAAGTCAAAGAGGCCACAGACTCCCAGCATTAACCAAACGTAGGCTGATGCAGGAGAATCACCTCCATCATTGTAAATACAATATGTAAGCTTGAACAGTTGTCAAATAAACCTTCTCATGAAGGCAATAATCATTGTAAAGACCTGATAAGGTCCTATGTCGTCTAGGTAAGTGTTATAGTAGCGAGGAAGTCATAATCCAGAGCTATATGCAAGAGTTCAAGTTTTTCCTAAAAAATTGAATTAAAATATTTAAATTATAACCTAAGGTGTGTAAGACTTATAAGACTTCGTAAAATAAATAAATTCCCATGGATTGACCCTAAGAGCTCAATAGTATAGTTAAAAAGTGAAAATAACTCAGCTAAAGGACAACTCTACGTTGGAGGAGTTAAAGAAAGTAAGTTTGTTGAATGGAGAGAAGATATGGGAGAGTTTCTTGGACCATACCAAGTTAAGGAAGGGTGGTTCTTTCAGATAGAGCTCAAACCTCAATCATAGAGGGAGAAAATGCTATATATGTAAGATCTTAGCAATCATTAAGCATGTTTTTCAAGTCCCTCTCAAGAGACCTCTTGGAGAAACATGTGTAAATAGTTATTTGTAGAAGATATTGTATGGATTAGAATTGTTTTTTTGTACATAAGGGTGCTCCTCTGTATGTAAAGAAGTTTCAAGGAATGAAATGGTGAATTGAAACCTAAGACTATCTACTTTCCTTTGTAAGTATGGTTCTTGAGTAATTGTCCTATTTTGGTGTTGATTAGATCAGGGATGTCATAATAATAAAGTATGAAATGTATTTATGAAATAATGGTTTTTCTTAGGATATTTATACATATGAGAAACATTAAGAATAGCCCTTGTTTATGTGAAGTAAAGAGATATGGAGCAACAAACTCTGTAGACCTATGGGTATATGTCTACAGACTATGATAGTAAACTATGATGTGTTTTGAAGTATATGAAAGATCAAACATAGTTGAAATGATAATATAGAAGGAATATTCATCTAATTCATACAATGGCCAATTAATAAAGAAGAAAATTTAGGGATTTTAGTCTCTTGGGTTGAGGAATAAAATATCGTTTACTATAGTTTGATATAAGAGACTAAATATGTGTATTTTCATGTACTTAAAGTTGTATGGAGGTGATAGACTATTGCATAATGTTATATATGATTGTTTAGACCTTAAATAAAGAGAAACAAAACCTTAATATTCTTTTTAGAGTGAGAATTCTTCCTCAGTATGCTCTCAGGTCCTTAAAGTCTATAGAATTCTAGGAAATTTGATCACAGAGTCTTAGATATACGTCCAAATGTGTGTATGAGCCAAATATGAAGGTTTAAATAATTTCATAGGTTATTTGTGATCCTAATGCAGGTTTTTTGAGCTTAAAAGAGTTAATAATCCCTATGAACTATTGATTTCAAGCTTTCGGCTTTTGTAAAACCAGAATCAGGGCACATTTAGAAAAATAATTATATCTATAAAACTACCCAATGAAAATTTTTGAAACTTGGAAAGTAGAAGAACCTTGGAAACATAAATCCAATGAATCTGGTCTTGATTTTATTGGATAAGTATTGAGTGAATTATGACAAAACTACAGTTAGTTGTAGGGAGGAAAACATAGTTTTCAAATCTAGCAAGGTAACATTTTGTGCATTTCAAATGAATGAAAGTCTAAAGGATTGAAAATTGTAATGAATGTGACGAGTTAGGATGTTTGAATTATACCAAGACAATAAGTGTGAAATATTAGAGTAAAATTCAGTTGAGAAAGCTTCACTAAGTAAATTGGTATGTTTTTGAATAAGCATACTCGCAGAATTCTAAAATTTTAAATTGGGACCATCTTGAAAATTTCTTTGACTAGAGAAGGTAAATTGATTTGGGTGAAAGGTAAATGATAATTGAAAGAGGAAAAAAAAACCAAAGACCATTATTAGAAAGGTATTTTATGTGTTCTTTAAAGAATAAATTTGTATAGAAGACACAAAATAATTTATTGGTTTGATAATACCAATCTTAGAATCAATAAAAGGATAAATAAAGATAAAAGATAAGATTGGCCATAAAAAGAATCCAAAGTCAGATGTTGGAAATAAATTTCAAATAATATTTGGGCACATTGTGAACATTTTTATTGAAGGAGTTTACATTGTGAGTACATTTTTATAAGAAGGTCGATCTGTTTGCATGACAAATAGAATCTTGTCATCAATTTTGGTATCTGATAAAGATGATCTTGGGAGATTAGATTGAAATTTTGAATATATTTTTCATGGTTATTCAGTTGAGAATAGTGTTTATTTCCATAGCTTGTTGAGTTGACTGGCTAATAAGTTCTTGAGTTGGTTGTAGCTAAGCAAAGTTTATTCCTATAAGGAAAAGAGATATTTCAAAGGTTCTAAAAACTCTTCAGAAAGGTGTGAAAAGAAAAAGAGGTATGTAATTTGTTTCAATAATTTTTTTTGAATAAATAATTTTTTTACAAGTTATTGCAAACAGTTGGTCAGGAAGTCTAGAAACCAAGTGAGGCTTAAAAAGAAGGTAAAGAGATAGTGAAGCTCAAAGAGAAGAGAAAAGTAATTAATAAAGAGATTGATTCAATAAGAAAGCTTGGATAAGAGATGGATCAAGGTGCAATAGACTTTCTTGGAAAAATGAACTTGATGAAGATAGTATTTGAAAAGTTACCTAAGGTAAAGGACCAGCTAAAAAATCAAATAGAAAAGGAGATAAGAAGGAAGCAAAGAGAGGGAAAAATCCAGAGAGAAATGAATTAGATAAAGGAAATAATCATATTGATAAGTCCCATGATAGAAATAAAGAACGACCCATGAAATGGGTTATTGATGAGAAAGAAAGTGAAATGGCAATTGAGCAAATGATGAAAAGAAAAAGAAGGCACAAGTTGAAAATTGACTTTAAAAGAAAATATAGATTATCGAGAGAAAAACAAGAAGTTTTTGAAGAGTTATCAATGATGTCATGAAGGTGTCTTGGTGAGTGGATAAATTACCTTGATATTCCAAGTGATAATGACAAAGTGTGCAATGTGCTTATCCTAGTATGTCTTGAAGTAGGCTTGGTTGATCTTAAGAGTTTGAATGTTTAGAGATGATTACGGATGAATCTGAAGTATTAAGCATGTGAATGGGGTCCTATCATAGGTCCATGGTGGTTGGAGATCTTGTGTACATAAGTGGAATTAATTTGGTAGTCCATAGTTTTCATCTTGGTAGATGGGTCTAGTGGTAGAAAATCTAAGTAAGCAGTTTGATGACGTCATAATTATCACATATGGATGAGTCAGGGGGAATTGGTCACATGGCTGTGATAACATTAGTCCCTAATTATTATGCACCATATCTCAAGTCATGCATCGAATCACGGTCAAAGATATGAGGGTGTAAAGTTAGCTTCTTAGACATAATTCACTAAGTTCCCATACTTAGCCAAATTTGTAAAGAGCTCAAGCAAATATGAGTAAGTATGTTAATGATATAAACATCCAAATGTATGAATGTGTCTAGATAAAATGATCATATGGGTTTGTTCATTTTTATACCTAGTTTTTATACACTAAATTTTAGATCATGCGATGAAACATGTCAAAAGATATATACATGTGCAAAGTTAGGCTCTCAGGCATTTTGACAGTGGTTTCCCATAATTAGCTAAATTTTCAATGTGGAAAGAAGCGCTGAGTAAGAATTTTTATGGTGATATATCCGACATGTGTGGATGTTTTAGAGGAAGGTTATCATATGGGTTTGTTTAATTTTATTCATAGTTGAGTTACACTAAATTTTAGAACATGCATTGAAGCATAGAAAAAGTTATGAAAGAAAAAAGTTGGCATCTGAGACAAGTTCCAAGCATAGTTGGATCTATGACAAAAGATTTTGAGAAGGCATTTTAATGGTGATATATCTCACACATGAAAAGGTTCAAGGAGCAATTTGTTATATGGATGGATTCACCTATGTGAGGAGATAATATGGTCTAAAATTAAGATCATGCATCTAAGCATAGAATAATTTATTGAGGTCAATTTAGATGATGTTAAATATCTATACCTAGTGGAAATATAATAGTTTGTGGAATGTTGTACTTCTAGATGCAATGAAGCACATAGAGTCAAATGGGTCAATGTGATAATTGTTTATAAAATATAATGATTGAGCATATTATAGAAGATAAATGGCTCATGTGTGTTCCAAGATGTCAAGAAGTATTAAGACGAGGAAAAGTGTTTTAAGGTTAATGACAAGTAGAAGATAAAGAATGATCTTCTTCAGAAGACCAATGGTGAGTGGGTGTTCATACTGACATAGATTAATGGTGTACATGAACTACCAGTAAAGTTATTAGAAGGCACACAAGGGTGATAAGTGTCATGATCATGGGGGTTCTAAGAAATATTGAATGGTTAGCACTACAAGGTAAGGACCAAGCTGACCCATAAAAATAATTGGTGTGCATTGAGTCAACATTACAAGATTACATGAGATGAGGTCAAAATGACTAAGGTTTAATGTTTGAACATTGGTGCCTATGTGTTAAAGATAAAACAAGATCAATGGTGCACAATCATTATGAAGCAGTGAGGACACAACAAGAGTGAAAAGTGCTTGAGGTTTAATTATATCTGTTGCCATTAAAATATTTGAATTTTACAAAGGGAAAAATCTAGTCTATGATTTTTGGACCATAACTTTTGATCCAAGATAAATCTGACCATGTAGTAAAAATAAAAATGGTAAATGACTCTAAAGCACATATGGAAATATGGATTTAAAGATCTAAAAGTATGTACTAACAAATATTTTGAGATTTAAATTTGATTATGGTTTTGTGCTTGTTCTGCAAGTGACCCAAGAAGAGTATTTGTGTTTGTCTTGATATTGTTTCGATATATCTTGATGAATTGGATATTATGGAGTTTTATAGACTCCATGAGGATGATCTATGTATATTATGAAGTTTTTTTCAATCATATGAAGTATGAACAATTGTTTAGAAGTCAACTATATTTTTGTTTATAATGATTGTGTGTACAGAGAAGTGTTTTGTTCTCTATTTACTCGAAGATGTGTCAAGGAGTTGAATGGGTCTCCATAGGACCTAAAAGTGACTTAGGCCTATTTGAAAGTGGATTTTGCTTAAGTGTGACCCACGTGAGATTATTTAAGGGTAAATTCATGTATTATGGACAAAAAGGATTATTATGGACATGATAATTTATGATTTCTCTACATATAGTGAACGCAAATGTATTAGTTTCTAGACTTGTATATGAGAAAGACTTCTGCAAGGTGGATGTAAGAGTTGTGAAGTTAAGGATAAGTTATGTTCTTGTTGGTTAATTTAATGAGTAGAATAGTTTGTTGATTGTGTGTATGACTTTTAGGCCATGTTCTTAATCTTAGAATAGTGCTATTACAATTTGAGGATATGCCAAGAGGTTTGAGTGTGTCTATGAGGGTAGATTGAGTGAAGAAGGATAGAGATTTTGGCATGACTATGTGAGAGACATGTTTTAGATAAGGAGAGAGTCTATGTAGGGATTATAAAATAGAGATCCATCATCAAGTGTTGAAAACATCATTTATAAGGTAGATGTGTTCAAAGTAGGGTCTAAAGGACTTGTTCTTCCTTAGGGTAAGTTGCTTCTTTTGGAATAGGTGTTTCACTAAATACCTTTGGTTAGGAGGATATGATCAAGGTTTATTGGTATAAAGGAGTTGATCAGTCTGCTATTTATAATTTATTATAGAACATTAGTCCATTTTATTCTAAGATTAAGAGTGGGTTTTATTCCTCATGAGAGTTTTCCATAGGAAGTATGTGTTGTGTGTGTATGCATTGAATTAATGATTTCTTTTGTTAATGTTTCTTGATCAAATTTTTATGTGTTGACCGATTAATCATTTAAAGGAATATAATTAAAATTTAAATATCTAGGCTCACTGATTTACCCCTATTAATGATTTTACCTCTAACAATTGGTATTAAAGTGGGTCCTTTGGTAAAGGCTTAACATCTTGAAGGTGATCCAAGGTACAATGGTTAGTTAGAATATGCAAGGTGGTTTCTCTACTAAGTGACCACTAATGTTTAATGGATCCAATTATGCTTTTGGGAGTGCTAGGATGAGGGCATACATTATGTACCTAGGGTTTTATGTATGCAAATCCGTTTTGGATGGTTATGTTTCTCCTGCTATTCCTCCATCTAGTGTTGCAAACAAGTTGTTTGAGAATAGTTCTAAGGCAATGAGTGTCATCACTTATGGTCTTACAGAGACTGAGTTTACCGAAGTAATCCATTGCAAATTTGCCAAGGAAATATGGGATAAATTGAAGAATACTTTTGAAGGATATTCAAAAGTCAAGCTTGCTAACTTGTAGACTCATAAAAGGCAATTTAAAAGTATCATGATGAATGAAAAAGATACTATGTCATCATTTTTGTAGAGAGTTGATGAGATTGTGAACATCATCAAAGGTCTTGGAGAGAATATTGAAGAGACTAATGTTGTTAAAAAGGTATGAAGGTCTCTATCCCTGAAGTTTGATCCAAAAGTATTTTCTATAGAAGAGACTCATGACCTTACTCAATTGAAGATGGATCAATTGTGTGGCACCCTTACTTCCTATGAGATGAAGAAAAATGATGATATACCACCAAAGAAGGAATAAACTTTTAAGACTAAAAAGAAGATAAAGAAAATATTCCAAGGTAAGAATTTCAAGGAGGATGAAATTTTTGATATAGATGAGAATGAACTAATTTCTATGATTTTAAAAAAATTGAGAACAAGTTCAGGCAAGTATAAAGGTAACCTACCTCTCAAATGCTTCAATTGTGGTGAGATAGGACATTTTAATAATAATTTCCCTCATAAGTATAAGAAGGATGATGATGATGATGATGATGATGATGATGATGATGATGATGATGATGATGATGATGATGATGATGATGATGATGATGATGATGATGATGATGATGAATGAAAGAGATCTTTCAGGTATAATAAAAGCAAGATGGGATTTAGAAGGTTTGACAACAAGAAGAAGTACTTCAAGGAAAAAAAGGATCTCTACAACAAAGAAGATTATAGTTCATCAGATGAGAGTGAAGATAGTGACTCAAAGTATGATCATGAATATGATGGTCTTATTGAAGATAGAGCCATTTTCATGGCTAAGGAAGGAAGTTACTCAAAGTAAAAGAAGTCTACTTAGAGTGATTAAAATGATGATGAATATGAGGTGGACTATGAGACTACATTGACTAAAGCTCATAAAGAACTAGATATTGAAAAGTAGATCAATAAGAAGATGAAATATAAACTCAAGGAATTTGAGGAGAAATTCAATGTGTTTGAAGAAAGAATGGATGAAGATGCCAAGGAGCATGAAGATATGGTCAAACATCTTAGTTTTCAGTTAGAAATTATATTTACAGGGCTAAAAGTTCAAGAAGATAAATGTGCAATGTATGCAATTAAAAATAAGTCATTGAAATATGAGTTAGAGAAGGTATCTAGTAAAGTAATGCCACTTGTGAGATTTTAAAAGAGCTTAAGTGATCTAGACAATATTTTGAATGATCAAAATCATGCAAGTGATACAACTGGTCTTAGATACAAAGAAGAACCAAAGACTTCAACTCAAGACAAGATGAAGACTAATGTGAACAAGGATAATTAGCCTTTGAAGATAAATCATCAAACAAGGAATGATGGTGAAAATAGATTGAAGATAAATTAGATAAAATAGTCAAATTCCATGAGGTATAAAAATTTCAATGGTTACTTATATTCTTGTAATCAATTTGGACATAGAGATAGAAAATGTAGAAGATCTATTAATAATGAATTTGCATGGAACTATGATGGGGGCCATTAGTTAAAAGGTGTGAGCAAGGTTGAGTGTTTCAACTATCATGATACATGACACTTTGTAAAACATTGTCTATTCAAGGTAAGATAAGCTGAATTTACATCAAAGAGTATGGTTTGCTATAGCTATGAACATAGAGGTCACATTGCTAGATTTGCAAGCAAAGGCCTACAAGACCAAATAGGTTTTATCAGGATCCTAGAGTGCAAGATAGAATAAAAGTGAACTCATGGAGAGAAAATGTGGTAAGTAGGAATTATGATGAGTCTACAAGTCTAAGTAGTCTATTTGGTATGGTGGAGAATACTACAAATATTCAAGAATGCTAAGAGCTCTCATTGACTATTCATGTTGAGAATGAAGAGACCAAGCACAAAGAGAAGACCCAGGTATTGGTTGAGGCTAGATCTAAGGTAAGTATGGATCCAAGTGAACATATTACTATTGATAAGTAATACTCATGCAAAGAACATCAATTTTTAGTGCCTAGTGATGAGGTTTAGGACTGCATGGTTGATTCTTTAAATAAAAAGGCATGTCAAGATTCCATAGTTGTTCCATTTATTGTCAATTATATCTTTGAAGAAAATGATAGTGATATAGAATAAGATCTAGTTCTCATAGTTATAAGGAATTAACTCAACCCATAACATAGATTCTACTATTATCTCCAACTGATCAAATGAGTTCAAGTCCTACAGACAACTCACTCAACATAAATAGGAGATTTTAAAACATAGAGCTATTAAACATTAAGGTGAGAATTAAAATACTTCAAATGATAAACCTATCTCGAAGTGTTCTCACAAGCTCTACTAATGCATCATCAAAGCTTGTTCTTTCCCTTAACAAAATTATTGACAATGCTTTGAAAAATAAATGCATTATAAATCCACTTAATCAATTTCTCTACCTAGTTAACTTGATTTCCTCAGTGGAGTCATTAACATCATTATGTATTAATTTTAACTTCATTGACCTTTTTAATAGGTTGATAAATCATCTTATTTTTACCATTTATAGAATGAAAAGATGATTGAAGTATAAAACAATGATCAATCCAATGTCCACTCATATGGCAATGAGTGCATAAAACCTTCTTAGGTGAGGTCTCCCTTTTACCTCTTCTCATTTTGCCATGACAAGAATGATCTTTAACACCTACAATCTGCTTAATCAAAGCATCTCTCTTCCAACAAAATGAAACACTATGGTTATGCATCTCAAAAAAAGTGCAAGGAAATGATTGCATCATCTTTTAAATGTTAAATCTAATTTTCTTAAACATAAAAAGTGGATCAGAATATTTAGTGCTAACTCTAGTGTAGGAAATAGGAAGTGGAATCTTAGTACCTCATTTACCTATTCTCTTACACTGCTCATGTTCTACTAGTGGCTTCAGACCTTTCCTATTAGAAGCTTGTCTACCTTTAGCCATGGAAGAATGTTCTCCAATACCCACTTGCTCACTAGTGTAACCCAAACCTGCATGAAGAGATCTATGCTTTACTTATATTGGGTTAGTAATTCCTTGGCCATCTCTACCAAGACCCCTTCCATTAAATCCCATTTTATTTAAAAATTTGGATCATATACCCTTAGTGTGTTGTTCAAAACTACCAAAATCATCATTACTTGAATTCGAATCTGAATGGTAAGAAGAAGATGAATTACTTGGTGAATAACTTATAGTGCATTTAGTCATAGTCTCTACATCTAAAGTATAAGGTATGGCCTTCTTTTGTTCACCACACTACAATTTGATCAAGAGCCCATCCTTAGATTCAAGCTCTGATTTCAAACTTGCAACTTGTTCTTCAAGAGCTAAGAGCTTGCATCTTAGGAATGCATTCTCATCCTGAATCTAGGTATTGATGGCTTCAAGCTCTTCCATCTTGGATTTATGTGACAACTTACCCATGGTTTCCTACAAACATACTAATTTCACAACTTCACACTACAATCTAATCAAGTGATATTGAAAACTAATAAGCTGAAATCAACTGTCAAATCACAATTAGAAGCTAACCCTGCTTTTTAACTGCTCTGATACCAAAAATTGATCAGTAAACTACACTGATAAATTCAAAGTAAAGTTTAAAACTATGAAATATGAATTTCTCAAACTTAACAAATTCTTGAAATACTCAAAATAAATTGAAAATTATTTGGTATTTAATTGTTCTCGATTATTGAATTGGATTGGAACTATCACAAGACTTTTATCTTCTATTCACCAATAAAAACTGGTTTTTGTTTTAAATAAAATGTCATAAATTATCGATTTTTAAAAATTGCATGTATTCTTGATTAATTAAAAATTAGAAAATTTAATTAAAACATGCAAATAAATGACAAATTACCACATGACATTGATAACAGAGTTTGACATTTGTTTCCTATGTCTCTGGGTCCACCCAATAGTGAGGACCATTTCTATTAAATTTGTGCAACAAATGGATTACACATTATTCAAAACATTGTACAACTCCCCTCAGGTTTTATCTCTATTCAAGAATTCCACCTACACTGATAAACTCAAGCTCAACAACATAGAATCCTTCCTCAGTCTTCAATCCCTTCCGAAGGTGCTTAAGTCCCTATTTGTTAACTCTTAGTCTATCCAAAATGATAACTTTATCTTCTCTTTTCAGTAACAAAACATAATTAAAAATGCTTACTTACTATGTTCCAGGTCAGATAATGGATTAAAATTCATTTGCTAGCTTTTCTGAGCTTCCATCTAGCTCTCAGCATCTTAAATAATAATACACAATCAGCTGAATGCTTTATTCAAATACAAGTTCATGACTTTTATAATACTTTGAATTCAATAGCTTGGTCAGTCAAGACTTATCCCTTTTGCATGGGAGGTCCATGGTTCAAGTTTTTGGCCATCTTTCTAGGCACTTGGGCTATCCATTTTAATCCCACATTGGTAATTGGAATGGTTTTCAAGTCTTTTTAAAGAATGGCGGTCAGCTTTACCAATGTTGATGCCCCTTTTGGTGGGCTCGAGGCACCCAACTTAGCATTGTTTTGTTTGATGGTGTAACAACTTAGAAAATATGCTAATCACCCATTCTTGAGTTCTATGGCTCGGCATTTCTCACAGTTAACTTTGAATGACATATCTCATGGCATAAGATGTGGTATGTATCATAGTCTCCAAACATGGCATATGACTTGGTGAGGTGGCACACATTTTTCATGGTCTCCAAAGTTGGCATATATTCTCAAGCTTGACTTAGGAAATTAAGTTGGATGGTGGTGGTAAGTTGGTTCTCCCATGTGGCTTAATGGGGTTTGCTTGGTAATAAAAAAGTTTAAAGAATTACCAAGGAATAAAAACAAATAATTCAATTGTGCCACATGCATCTAGTGGGCACAAAATAATGGTTTAAAATAAAATGAAAATATAATACAATGTGAGATGGAGGCCAAAGAACCCCTCCTTAATCAAGTGTGTCGACCCTCACTGAGGGCCCCCAGCGAGCCAATAACGGGGCCCACAGTTCTCCATATGACTGCTATCAAAGACTGGAGGCTGAAACCAAACCAAAAACCAACCAAATTTTTGCATGAATGTACAAAATTGACTACCACATGCCAACTACTAATTGGTCCACTTGACTCATTTGCATTGCGAGACATGCTTATTTTCCTTGTCACAAAACAACTTCAGTAACCTATAACTTGGGCATTCGGACTCCATTTTACATTCTGAAAGAAGCAACGAAAAGCTCTCAATGAGATCTAAACTATGAAATAAGTTTCATCATGACTTGAGACCTTTTTACAAACTAAACTCTAGATTAATAGTAGTCCATTTGTGTTGTAGGCTTGAGAGTGGATTCTATTCTCCATGATGGTTTCCCATATGAACTATGTGTTATGTGTGTATGCATTGAATGAATGAGCTCTCTTATTAATGTTGCTTGATCAAATTGATATATACTGATTGATTAATAGTTTAAAGGATTGTAATTGGAATTTAAATATCTAAGCTCACTGATTTGCTTGCACCTCTCAGTGTTTATACCTCTAACAGAAGTATGCATTTGTGAACCTAAAATAGGTTCCACGTTAGGAGAAGATGAGATAGGAGATGAAGATTAGTTAATAAGCTTTATTGGAGGCTTAAACAAGGAAGATATTAAGGAGACAAATGAGACTTAAGTTTTAAAATCTAGCATTTCATTTAATTCTTTTATTATAGGTATGAAAGTTGATTATAAAGAGAAGGATCATTATAGGGCCTTAATAGTTAAAGACAAAGACGAAAAATAATCAGGTGCAATAGTTGAAGAAGATGGTGAGCAACAAGATATAAAATAAATCCACGAACAATAAAATGCTGATAAAAAGACCATATTGCATGAAGTACTCAATAAGTAATAAACATTCAATGAAGCAATATTAGTCAAATGCACAATGAATAAAAATATCAAATTCATCTATTCATTCAAGAGTTGAAGGAGTCAAAACCAATGCTCATACAAGAGGATACAAAGGATGATAAAGATGAAGACAATAAGGAAGAGATTAATGAACTCCAAGCCAAAGAATACATACAAGAGTAAAGGTATGAAGGCTAAAATTCAAAATTAGTATTGTCTAAAGCAATAATAGAGGTGGAAGATAATTTTTTAAAGTTGAGTAGTGATGTTATAATTTATTCTGGTCAAGATATGCTAAGTATTAATGGGGAAGATCTCTTGAGATAGATATGGTAGTTTGAATAGGATATTACAGGTGAAAGAGAGTTATTAATTAAGAAACAAGACGATATTTTTCTATGAGAGTTTAGATTAGTTTAAAGAAGAGAATGAAGATTTGGAACATGCCATAAACAATGAAAAAGATTACAAGGACTATCCTAAAATAGAAAATGAAGAAGTAAATAGTTTATATGAGGTAAAGAAGTCTCTAGGAGAAGCAATTGAGGTTGTTAAGGCAAATGGTATTATTGAAAAACAAGTATGGCAACACAAATGGAGAGAGACCTCAAGGTCTAATATTTTGATGTCTAATATTACATTAAGTTATGTATTTGCAGGTATAGACAAAGAGGTGAAGTGCATTCAAAAGAGAGCTCTATAAAGATCTCATGAGAAGAAAATAAAAGTTAATATCCTCATTCGAGAGGGTAAGCATGCAAAAAGGAAGATATAAGAGACGCTGAAAGAAGACCAAGGAGGAGTTTGTATGAAGAAGGTTTCAGAGAAGACAAAATTAAATTGTTCTATATTTGTCTTATCTTTGAGTGATGTAAAACTACCAATTTGTCAATAGAATTGTGGTGAACTTGAGGAACCAAAGGAGAATTTGGAGAAACTTCCAAGGAAAAGAATAAAATGTGAATCATGAATGCATGATCACTTATATAAGAAGTTGGTTCAAGGAGATCAGCAACAAAGGAAGAGGAAAGAACAAATTAATGAGGTAAAGAAAAACTGGGAAAAGAAAAAGAAATCTTTTGATCAGGAGATCAAAATTTACATAGGGAGTTTGATGCAGGAGCATCACCTCCATAATTGTAAATATGATATATAATCTTGAATAGTTGTCAAATAAACCTTGTCATGAAGGCAATAATCATTGTAAAGGCCTAATAAGGTCCTAGGTACTCTAGGTAGGTGTTATAGTATCTAGGAAGTCATAATACATAACTATATGAAAGAGTTCAAGTTTTCCTCCAAAACATGAATTAAAATATTTAAATTATAACCTAAGGCCTATAAGCCTTATAAGATTTGGTAAAAAGAAATTCCTATGGAATGACCCTAAGAGGTCAATATATAGTAAAACGGTGAAAATAACTCAACAAAAGGACAACTCTATGTTGGATGAGTTAAAGAAAGTAAGTTTGTTGAATGGAGAGAAGTTAAGGGAGAGTTTATTGGACCATACCGAGTTAAAGAAGGGTAGTCCTTTAAGATAAATCTTGAACCTCAATCATAGAGGGAGAAAATGATATATATGTAAGATCTTAGCAATCATTAAGCATGTTTTTCAAGCGACTTTCAACAGACATTTTGGAAAAGCTTGTGTAAATTATCATTTGTAGAAGATATTGTATAGATAGAATGGTCTGTTTGCAGACAAGGGTGCTCCTATGTATGTAAATAAGTTTCAAGCAATGAAATGGTGAATTGAAACCTAAGACTATCTACATTCCTTTGTAAGTATGGTTCCTGAGTAATTGTCTAGTTTTGGTGTTGATTAGATAAGGGATGATCATAATAATAAATTATGAATGTATTTATGAACTAATGGTTGTTATTAGGATATTTATACAGATGAGGAACATTAAGAATAACACTTGTTTATGTGGAGTAAAGAGATATGGAGCAACAAAATCTCCGTAGACCTGTGGGTCTACAGACTATGACAATAAACTGTGATGTGTTTTAAAGTATATGGAAACTCAAAATTAGTTGAAATGGTTAGGTAGATGGTGTATTAATCTAATTCATACATTTGCCAGTTAGTAAAGAAGAAAATTCATGTGTTTTAGTCTCTTAGGTTGAGGAATAAAACACTGTTTAGTACAGTTTGATATAAGATACTAAATTTGTGTATTGCCACGTACTTAAAGTTGTATGGAGGTGATAGAATATTGCATAATGTTATATATGATTGTTTAGACCTTAAATAAAGTGAAAATTAAACTTAATATTCTTGTTAGAGTGAAAATTCTTCATCAGTATGCTCTCGGGTCCTTAAAGTCTGCAAAATTTTGAGAAATTTGATCACAGAGCCTTAGATATACGTCCAAATTTGTGTACGAGCCAACTATGAAGATTGGAATAATTTCATAAGTTAGTTGAGATCCTAATTCAATTTTTTTGAACTTAAAAGAGTTAATAAGCCCTATGAACTATCGATTTCAAGCTCTTGGCTTTTGTAAAACCAGAATCAGGGCACATTTAGAAAACTAATTATGTCTCGAAAACTACCTAATGAAATTTTTTGACAATTGGATAGTAGAGGCGCCCTGAAAATAAGAATCCAACGAATCTATTCTTGAGTTGATTGGGTAAGTATTGAATGAATTATGACAAAAATACAGTCAATTGCATGGAGGAAAGCGCAGTTTTCAAATCCAACAATGTAACATTTTGTGCATTTCAAATGAATGAAAGTCTAAATGATTGAAAATTGTAATGAATGTGATGAATTAGGATGTATGAATTCTACCAAGACAAGAAGTGTGAAATATTTGAGTAAAATTCAGTTGAGAAATCTTCATTAAGTAAATTGGTATATTGGCAGAATTTTGAAATTTTAATTTGGGACTGTATTGCAAATTTCTTTGATTAAAAAAAGTAAATCGATTTGGATGCAAGGTAAATGCTAGTTGAAAGTGAAAAAAAAATGAAGACCAAAGACCATTATTAGAAAGGTAATTTCTCTTTTGTTAAAAGAAAAAATCTATAGAGAAGACGAAGGATAATTTATTGGTTTGATAAGACCAATCTTAGAATAAATAAAAAGTTTAAATAAAGACAAAAGGTTAAATAAAGACAAAAGATAAGATTGGCCATAGAAAGACCCCAATGTCAGATGTTGAAAACAAATTTCAAATAATATTTGGGCACATTGTGAACAATTTGTTTGAAGGAGTTTAAATTTGTTAGTACGTTTTTATAAGAAAATTGATCCTTCATGACGACAGATAGAATCTTGTCATCACAGGCCCTGGGACCAAAGGTGAAAAACGCAGAGGATCATTTATGGTTTATATATATAAAGGAACTCAGTTGCGGGTGGATCCTATACTTATAATTACTCTGCCTCCACGGTAAACAAAATTTAATTCCGTTTTTACAGGTCGTAAAACGCATCAGAAGGTATCGCAGTGGATCTAAAGAATGAGCCTCGCAACGAAACGCCTCCAGGATAATTAACAAATTGCCAAATCAAAAATATTCTTTCTAAATCGGCTCCATCTTACGTGTTCTAGTAAACCTATGCAAAGCGTTTAAAATGGGAAATAAAATTGATCAAACATCTAAAATTTAAATTTATTAGATTAATTATTATTTAAAAATAATATTGTGTTAAATTAGTTTATCAATTTAAAGAAAGAGAAAAAACATAAAAAGTTATTGGATATGTATTATGATAAATAAATTTCTAGTAATATGTAATATAAATATTTGAAAAGTTTAAAATAAAATAAAATAATAATTAAGATATAATTAATTTTATTATTAGAAAACATTAATATATATCTTGTATATTTTGAGATAGGTTAAAATATTTAAAATATGACAATAAAAAATGTTTTAAAATATCACAAAATGATGCATAAAACTTGTGAAGATAAAAAACTAAAATCCAAAACATGGTGTTTAAGGAAAAATATTAAGTAAACAAAATTTATTTTGATGATTGTATTCAATTGTTCAGTTTTCCATGACTTTATTTAGATTGATGGGTAAAAAGATTTCTTTTTTGGCTTTAATTGGAAAGTTAGATTTAAAAATTATAAGGAAAACAATATATTTTTTTAGCATTGTGTTATATTAGAATACCATATTGACATTGCAAAAAAAAAAAAAAAAAAAAAAAAAAAAAAATCATGTTTATAATCTAATGGATATATTGATGCACTTGAATTTTTACTTATTTACTTGTCCTGCTCCATTAAATTTGATTATTACTTGATGAGATCTTGGATTTTACACTTCAAATCTCTATAGCCATTTTTTGAATGTACTCAGCATTTGGTGAATTAAAAGGTCACGGTGTCCATGAATGCAGTATTACATATCTAAGCAATCTAAGTGAAACACACATTAGTTTAAGAAGAATTATCATAGGGAAAACACTTTAAGTTTATGTTATTATTAATGTATAAAATATTAATACCTCTAAGAATCATTTAATTAATATAATTTAATTACTTTAGTTAAGTTTGTTTACGATGTACACATGTCTATGTGTTCATTATATTGATTTCATGTTGACATACCCACTCAATCACTTTCTCTTTCTTATTTATAGGCATTCTAGTAGTCCATCTTGGATAGATAGGGATAGGAGATATTGACCTATATAACTATTTGAGTTCTAGATAGTTCATAGCTTTGTAAGAGTAATGTGTTAAAGGTTATGGCTATGGTAATGAGTTCTTGGAGAGATTTTGGTTGAAGAGTTTTGATAATTCTTTCATGGTATCATATCTCAATTCTAACAACCATTACTCAATGACTTATCTCTTTGTATTTTTTATAATAGATCTACTCATTCTATGTGTTTCTTATCTAGATCTAATGTTTTTTATGACTTTTCTAGTTTTATTGTATATTATTAACATGTGTGAATTGGTTATTGATGGAAAACATGGGATCCTTAAAATTTTGGATATTGAAATGGTATTATGGGCTATTATATCTAATACCTTTATTCATTTTTGATCCCTATGGTGAATATTTATAGAGATATGAGGCTTAAGAGGTCAATCTACATGTGTAGAATAGCTATGATCAGTGAAAAAACAATGACATGCAAAAGCTGATCTCCTACACCTTCCTCCTCACCTTACCTTGTTGGATGCAATAAAAAATCTCCATGCATCTTTCCTACTTCCTCATCGCCTAATTTAAATAGGGATGTCATTGAGGCCTTCAACCATTCCTTGTTCATTGTTCATTGAGATCTTCAAAGGATCCATTTGTTGTTTCCTAGTTGACACATCTAAAATTTAGCCTTATACAATTGAGAAGATGGAAAATGTAGATAATAAAAATAAATTATGTCATTATAGCCAGGGAAGGATTTAACATCTTGATGGACTAAACATAGACAATGACTTGAAGACACCAATAAAGGGTATAGTTAGTTCCCTGCTACTTATGGCTCTACCTAAACCAAGGTGAGAAGACTTATGAGGTATCTTGGTCACATAGAGGGATACTACAGTTCAATCTCAAGGGGATTATTGGCACACACACATCTAATAAGAGCAAAACTAAAATTGCATAGTCCACTTGGGAAGAGTAGTCACACAACCTGAGTAAATGCTTTCAAATTAGACAAAAGCTACTAAAGATAGATGGAAATGTGATTGAAATCTTCATTTCTTAAGAAACCATTGACAACTAAGGGCCAAATGGAAGATTACAATTTTGATCTTCAAAAAACAATAACAAACACATTTTGGATATACAACATTTATGCATCTATAGAAAAATAACACTTAAAATGTTCATCATGTATTATTTGTAGGGGTAAGATGCGTAGGATGAATTAGGTATATTAAATTGAGAAATAGTGGCTTTCAATAGAGGTAATTATTTAGATTGCTATGTTGTCATTCATTCCAAGATGTACAAGACCAAAAAATATGTTAAGGAAACTATTAGGAATGGTTTGCATTCATTAATGCCAATCCAATGCTAACATTTAAATGATCCTTAAAATCTTTAAAGCATACATTACAAGTAGATACCTAGGCACCTTCTCCAATCAATTACATTAATCTAGGGTGTCCTTAAAACATTATTAATAAAACATTCCTAAATCATAGTGTAGAAAGGAATTTATAATCTAGGATCATGTCCAAAATGACCACCATTAATAGACAAAAAATCAAATACCCTATCTATAGTGCATGAAGAATGTGCCATTGCATTTCATTGAAAAGACAACAAAAATCACAAATGTTTTATATTAAATTTAAAGTAGATCAATGTACATAATGTTCATAATGTATAATAATGGTATAAATCATGATGGATTTGTTCTAAAACAAGTGAGACATATACAAAATGCTCTAAAAGTTTGCTAATGAATATACAACTACAATAACCTTAACAATAGAGATAAAAACACATAACAAAAATTTAAAAATGAAAAATCCAAGCAACCCCTATAAAGAGGATAAGCCCTCTTATACAAATTTCTCACCAAGAATATTCTTAGAAGATTCTCTATCTAGAAGATGCCTTTGATCATGCGTGGAGACTGTCATGCTTTGCAAAGTGATCATTCTGGTAATTAGTTGTCTTCATGTGAAACCATTTTGCCCTATTTATAACTAATCATTTGCTGAAATGGATGCTTATGGATGACCTACCAGCTAAATATCTAGTCACTTCTTTCCCTATAAAGAATAAGGAATGAAATAATGGAGGGAAGTACAAAGAATAAAAATTATGTTACATCCTGCCCAATTATTTTGTCCATTGGACCAATCCACAACATATTTATTAAAAAAAAATGGGTATACGAAGAAAGCACTTTTTCATGGAACTCAAAATCCCCTAGTGGAGTCATTATTGAGATGCAAACCTCTCCATTTATTTTCCTCTGATTACATTTTCAGATACTCATTTTTATTCAATGAAGATCTTTCACCCACATTGCGTTCCTTGGAAATCACATTTAGCTCTTACTTTTACCTTTTTCCTTTGACTTTGTCCTTGCCTTTACCCATTCACATTCTATTTTCCCCTTTTAGCACCAAACCTAATAGTGATACATGTGTCTTTCACTTTATGTGGGATTTTGAAACCCACATGTAACTTTACACATAGTGGGTTTGGGGAACCCACCTACAATTTGTAAAACAAAAATTTAAAGTTGAATTTTGATGTTGCATTATGTGTTTGGATTGCTGCTTTACTTTTAATTTATGAACCTATTGTGGGCTTCAAACATTTTATTACACTTTGTAATTTACAAGAAAATTTTGTAATATAATGTCAAAATTTTCCATTACTCGTGACTTTTCTCTTTCTTTATTTATAAAATGAACCTTTGACTTCCATGGGCACATTGACCTAAGACATTAACATGGGAATTTAAAACATTCTCTAGTGGAAGAGTTTTCATTTAAATTTGCAATGTGTAATTTAAAAGTTTAAAGTTGCAAATTAACATTGTAATATGCTCATGGATCTTCGTGTAATTTAGACCTTCCTTTATAATTTGTAAATTACAAGTCAAAATTACAAATGTAATATTGTATTCTCCTTGATAATTTCCATTGCACTTTAGACCATGGGCCTTCAAAGCATATCAATCCTACCTTCTACCATGCTTTCTTTTTTTTTAACAAAATATTTCTTTGTCTAGTAGTCAGTACTTTAGTTGACCAATAGAGTTTTTAGAAGATTTGCTCTTTGTACCTATATAAATATTCAAATTTTTGTGTTTTCCAAAAAAAATTGCATTGGCACCACTCAAACATCAATATTTTAATTTCATGTTGCTAAATCTCCTATAAAAACATGGGCATGGTAGTATATTTATTCCCTTTAGGAGTTTTACAAATTTCTATGCCTCATAAAGGGCATGGTCAATAATTCCTTTCTCACATAAATATGTGATCTGATCTTCTTATGAAGATTCCACAATTTTGAAGGTAGTGGGCATGGAATTTTATTTAACATCTATGGATAGTTTTTGAGTAGTTATATAACTTGCAATGGCAGAATCCCTAAAATTATACTACTTTCCTCTAGGAGTTCCTAACCTTGAGATATCACCACTTGCATTCCTTTGTTGTCACCCTCTTCTATGCTCTATCATAATGAGCTCTAATTGAAATCTAAAATCACCTATATCTTGCTCAATCATGGTTCTAAATTAATGCCCACATCCCCCTTTTCTTCTAGGCTTGGAAGATCTTTTATCATTATCAAGTGATTCCCTATTTCTTTCACTAATTTCCTGAGCAGAATATGTTTTATATCCATCTACCCTTCCCACTTTGTTGACACTTAGATTTTATGCGGAATAATCTATTTTCATGAGGTCACCATTGAATTATAGTGACATGTGGCACATTATATCTTTGGTTTGGTGTCAAAATGCAAGATGTGGGATTCAAACATCTATATGCAATTTTTACTTTGCACATTCAATCTTGCTTTGGATTATTATAATGTTTGATAAAATTTTTGCATGGGATTCTAAAACTTTAGTGGAATTTTATTTGCATTTTACAATTTTCAAATTAAAGTTTGCAATTTGATGTTGCATCTCAACCTAAAAATCCTGCTTGGAATATTTGTGGACTTCCACACTTGCATTGACCTTTAAAACTTACACAAAACTCTTTATTATTGACATGTTGTGTCAAACTTCAAGGTTTGATTTGTAAAATTTAAAATTATGAACATTGTGTTGTAGTCCCACTTAAAATGTCCACATACTTACTTTGAGACTTTCCATCGTACTTAACTATAGACCTCCACATGAGCTTTGAAACAAGGTTTTTCATGGATTTGAAATGTCCATGTCTTTCCTTCAATGACACATATAGTGGGTGGTGGGGATTTAAATACATATTGTAATTTTCAATTTTAAAATGTTTCATATCAATGTTGTATTCCCCCCATGGATCTCTATGGACTTATTAAATGAATACCCCATTTCCCTTTTAAATTTTTGCCTTTTTTTTTGAAGAAACTTTCTGCCACATTTGGTATTTATTCCTCCACATGTGCTTAAATGAAAGAATTTGTTTTTAAATGGGAAGCAAACTTTTGATCACAATTTGTAATTCACAATTTTCATATCAGAGTTATTTTGTCCCCAAAACATTTTCCCTTGCTATTCCTTATTAAATCCCCAGTTTGCTCAAGATATCTATAATCTTCACATGGACATTTAAGATAGCTAAGGTTTTCCTTTTAGATGACACATTGACATGATGCACCGGGATTTTGCTAGAACTTTACAAAATTTTAAATTAAAGTTACAATGCAATGTCTTATTTCCCTCCTAGAGGCTCGAGACCTTCATTATTTTGCAACAATAAATATAGACTTAATATTTGTAATACTCAATCACATTTTTATTCTTCCTCGCCTGATTACACCATAGACCATGTAATGCACACACTACAAACATGAAATGTTAAATTTTAGTTGAAACCACTTTTTATAGGGTTTTCACAACATGGTTGTAGAAACAAGATTTTATTCTAAAGGAATACTTATGGATTTCCTTCAAGGGAAATAGAATGAACTTTCAGGTACTCATTTTTTAAAAAAGGCACAAATTATTTTGTTTAGATTTGGGAACTAACACTGGCTCTTACCTAGGGATGTACACCCCTTACGAGTGTGCCAAAAACCCTAAAAAATAATGCCAGGGGCCTATCCTTTGGGCCAAAGAGATATAATTTTTGTAATTTCACAACAGATAACCTTTGAAAACTTGATTAGAAAAGGGTAGACCAACAAAACTCCCTACACATAAGGAACACTTTTTCTAGATGATCCAAAGTCTCTTTTCTATTTTTGGATTACACTATAATATCATCCTAATACACATCAATAAACTTTTCAATTATCACTACAACAACTTGGTTATACCCTGAGAAACCATCTAATATGAACAACATATTTGATCATGTAACACTCTGTAAGAGGTTATCCATATTAGTTTAGGGGTAACTATCCTTCAGAGAATCTTTATTCAAATTTCTAAAATCCACACACAAGTGGAGATCACCATTTTTATTTCTTATAGGGACTAGTTTTGCCACCCATGCTAAATTATTGATGGGTTGAAGAATCCACCATCCCTTAATTTACTTAACTCTTCACACATTTTGGCGTCCAAGATGGGGTTAATAGGTCTCTAGTTGTACTTAGAAGGTTTATTGTCAAGCTATAATGGAATGAATTATTGAAACATATCCTCTATATATGATTTCAATTCATAATAAGATGAAGCCAAATAATCTTGATACTTCTTTAGAAATTTCATCTAGGCTTGCTTCTCTTTTGCACTCAAGTGAGTACCAAGCCAAAACTTTCTCAGATTTCCTCTAGAGCCTAAGTTACACTCAGTCACATATTTTAAGATAAATAAATCTCAAGTTTTAATTTTGTCTGCTCCATCTTTTCTCACCAATCCTGTCCAGATGGTATTCATCTTCAACTAAATGATGGCTTTACCAAACAAGGTTTCTTTCCCATCATAGGTCTTAACCATGGATTCCAAGTCTATGATCTAATCTTGAAATTCCACTTCAAAATTCAAAAACCTTTTAATTTAATCATCATCATCAAAATCTAGCCAATGATGAAAGTTTTTTGGGACTGAAGGTTTGAAAAGTAGCCCAACCCTAAAAGTCTGTTAGCTTCCTCATTTAAAATTATATCAAGATAATAAATATTAAAAACATTAAATAATTCTAAAAACTCCCATACAACATTTATATATTGCTTCAACCTTTTTTTTTTGGTGGCATAAGCACTTCAGACCTACTTAACCACTAACTTAGAATTACACTTTACAATTAGACTTGTAATCTCATGCTCTCAATAAATACTCAAACCAAGAAGGAGTGAATCATGTTCTTCAATATTTTTAGTGCACTCAAAGGACAACTTGAAAGAAAACTTATCAGATTTATTATTGGGGCCATAAAAGATGACCTCAACTCCATTTCCAAGATTGGAGTAAGCCCTGTCAAAAGAAATTATCTAAACATCATTACCTTATTTGTCAAACCCAACATCAATAAAAATAGATTTTTCAACACAATCTACATTCTCAAAAAATTTACGTAACTCCACATCAATGTACAAAACCTCATTTACAACAAATTTTGGATCTTCAAGCACATGTAACATTTTAGGCTCTCTATGAAGTTTCACCATATTACCATCCAAATGAATGGTCACATAGGATAGGTCCCTATGAACACTAACACCAATGTTGGAAGCCCATTTAATTGACAACAATATTCCCCAGTTGGGAGGATAATCCACAACTAACACATCTATATTCGAAAACTTACCTAGATGAACTATAAATTGCACTAAAAATCCTTTAGATTGTCTAACAACTGGTAACTCTTATGAGTACATGACATAGTGCTATCCAAAATAAGATTTTATTTATACTCTAGGCTCATTAAAGACACCCAAGGGTATCACATTACATGAAGATTCATAATCAAACATACAATTGTTAACAATCAAAGCATTAATTAGTAGGGTAATATAGAAAGGGTCAACATTTAGCTAATTCTCTATTAACGTAGTCCCCAAATAAACCTTCGTGGTTGGTTCAAAAACCTCATGTGAATCTTCACTTTCATCCAGGCGTGTTGGGGGTGAAGTAATCTCATTGGTAGTTATATTTTCATTAAACTCTAAAGACTCAAATGCCCTTCTTTTGTGTTCTGGTATTCTTAGAACTCAATAAATCGTATGGTGATTTTTAGTTGACTTAATACTTAGGCCATATCACACATAATGTATTAAGGGGATTATTTTGAGGAATGGTGACAACACCTTTAGTAGGAATACAATTATTTAAAGTTAGAGGTGGAACAGGATGGGATAAGTTAGCATTCCTAACAACATTTTTCAAGGGTGGATTTCTTCTTACATCATTTATACCCTTAGGAATACTAGATAACAAAAGTTCTCTATTATTGGTTGAATTACCTCTTTGTTTGATAGTTTGGGAAGCAGGTGCTAGTTTGGAAGAAATAGGTACGTATTTAGTTCTCTTAACATTTTTAATTTTATCCCCTTCCCTTTGATCTACATGGGTATTCTCTTGAGGAGATGTACCTTATTGCTTGCTTCTTAGACTATATTCTATCTCTTGGGCAACTACAACATTAATTAACAAATGCATATGCTAAATTGAAGGAATTCCTCCATCATACCTTTTAATCATTATAGATCTTAAAAATTAAAAGTCATGATTGGGTAACTCATATAATTATGTCATGTTTACATCATAGACAAATGTTGGATTTGGGACACATACCTCTTTCATTGAAATCCAAAACTGATCGATGGTAGTAGCACTCAACAATTTTTTTGAGGCAAACATTTTTTTTGAAGGATTTGATAGTCAAAAATAATAATCTTATTTTTTTTCAAATGCAAACTCAAGTTCCTCTCCATATTCATCAATTATTTAAGTAGTATGACAAGGATGGGGGAGGACGCAGTTATCACACCAATCAATGTCAAGATCATAGTTTACAACATTGACCTTAGCATTAAATAGATCAGTAACCTCCTTCCCATCTCCTATATTCTAATTTTTATCATTTATTTCATGTTGGGTAGGCCTCTTACCTCTAGAATTATCTCAATTGTGGAAAGAAGCTCTCCCATGTGCTTGATTTTGATTTTGAGTTACCTCCTGACTAAAATATCTATGAGGGATCCTCTTCTCAGCTTTGGCCAACTTGTATGACATCTCTTAGATAGTATTTGGCAAGGTTTTCATAGTCTCCTCAAGGTTACCAGCCTTATTAAATTGAGACTTCTTAGGATTGGTCAGCTCTACATCAACCATTTTATTTAGAGGCTTACCCACACCCTTTATGCTATTTTAAATTTGAATGTCTATCTTGAATGCTAACCTTAGATTTGTAGGAGCCTTATCTATCATGTGATATGTAACTTTCTTATCATATGCATTAGAATATTTGATTAAAAAAGTAGTATCACTTAGCCTAATATTATTAGTCAATTTCATCATAGTGTTATTAAACATTGTATTGAATTCTTGCACACACTTATTTGGGTTTTTATTTATGTTTTTGAATTATGATAGAAGAAATATAGGATATACTCTATCACCATACTTAATTTTGAAAACATTCTTCATTTCCTCCCATGAATTTATGCATCCACAAGGAAGAGAATTAAACCATTCACATGCATCTTCTTCTAGTGTGTGCGCAAATAGTTTAATACAAATATCCCCATGCTTAACCCAATAATCTTTAATTATAATGTGAAAATCCCTCAAATGGTGTTATCTAGTCACTGTATTATTCTCTTGAAACATAGGGAGTCGATTCCTTACCCATTTAGAACTTCATTGGGATAACCCTCCATTTCATCAAAGTTAATATGTCTAAATCTAAAAATCCTAAATATATGATGTTCATTATCATCCTGATCACTATGCCTCATGATTGGTTCTGTTGTGGCATCAAGATCAGATGGTAAAGGGTTGTGAGGGGGTGAGTGAGGTGGACTTGGCAGATCAAATCGAGGAGGAGATTGATCTTGTTGGGAAGGTGTTGGGTAGTAGACAAGACTATAAGGCTTTGAGTGATCAAGAGAGTTATGGTAATCTTCAACCAAAGGAAGTTATAAAAAAAAAGTTTAGGTGTACCAAAATTGTGATGATCTAGATACTCCTTTCCTATAGAACATTATCCATCAATTGGCCTCTAAATTCATCTATTTCTTCTATGATGAAGACTTAACTTAGAGACAAGTTACATTGATCAGTCACCTTTAAAGGAGGATCTCAGTCCTTCTAGCTTTGTAAATAAGAGAATACTCATAACATAATGAATTAAAGTGGGCACTAATCTTATAATACTAGATAAAGCATTGGAGTCACCACTAAAAGAAAACTTCTAGGATAGAATGGATCACAAATAGATAGGGATACATTTTAAAATTATACTTTCTTATAATTAATGATGAGACATAAAAACAAAAATAATAAAAATCTAGATTCATGTTCAAAATATCAAATCACTTTAAACCATGAAAAAATAATTAGTTCTTTGTAAGGGTCCTCAGCGATGCAGGTTCTAAGGATCGTGTCCCCAACAATGGTATCAATTAGGTGTTGCACAATTAATTATCCAAATTAGAAAATAAGACTCAAATAACCTCAACTTTCAAACAAAAAAGAAAATATGAGTAAAAACTTCCTTGAACTAATTATCAAATGTCAATTGATCAAATCTTTCAAATATTAGAGTTCAAAAACACAAGGAAGCATATGTCTATTATTGTGAAATATGAAGATGGGTAGATAATTCTTTTATGCAAAGGAGTAGATAGTGTCATCTTTGATAGAGTTGGAAAAATGGGAAATATTATCAAGAGGAAACACATGCACATTTGGCTAACTACAGAGAGGCAGGATTGTGCACCATAACACTTGCATATAAGAGCATAATATAAATAGAGTATTTAGAATGGAATGCAATGTTTCTGAGGTTAAATACTATTGTTGGTGTAGATAGATGTCATTGCCTAGAGTTCCATTATTGTAGGGTATACATAGAATGCGTATCCTGAGGAGGCTCTACTACTTTTTCATTAAATGCAATAGGAGGATGTGAAACCTAACCAAGCTACAATTTTGAGCATTCTACATGTATGTGCTAACTCAAAATCTTTGAGACTAGGAGCATCAACCTAAAAAATCAAGTGTTTGATTAAATTTCAAAAAGGAATATGGTCTTAGGGACTATAATGGTTGCAGGTTATTCTTAAAATTTCCATGCAAATGAGGCCATGTCATTATTTCATCAAATGTGGAAGGAAAGTGTTGAACTCAATCGAGTAGCCATTCTGAGCATCCAACAAGCAAGTATTGAATTAGGAACTTTGAATCAAGCTTTTTGATAAATTCCATAAGGATGAGTTAAGGGGCAAAGGACGAGTCTTGGTTACAAATCAAATACATTTTCATCCTCATGTGAAAAAAATAATGTTGACCCAATATGTGGAATTTGGAGGAGAAATAAAGTTGGTGTTTCTAGAGCATGTGGTGGATTTGTTGGCATTAATATATGATGTGTCTATGAAGGCTACACTATTTTATCAAAATTTAATCCTAAATTTATAGGTTTTTAATTGCATTGAATGACTCTGAAAAATCATGTTTTAGTCCTCCCACATCACTTGATCATCTAAGTGATATGGATGGTTCAGGAGAATAAAAAATTGGATAGAGAAAAACTTGGATTCTATAAAAATATTCTACAAGGTATTTCATTGAACTAGGTTGGAATGGAGTTATGTGAAAGTAAAAAAATGACAAGTTTCAAAAGTTATAGATGAAGATCCAAATGTCCCTGGGAGATTTGTGTGGGATAAAAAACTTGAAAAATGCAATTCTTTAAAATGCATGTTGCAAATTGTGGTCAACTCTCCCAATCCCACCGATGAAAGCAAGTGGAGCTCTAGGAAGATATTGAGGAGGAATATAATTTTGTAATTTTGCAAATGTGTAAATTATAAATTTCACTTGGATCTCCCAAATCTACTAGTCAATTTTGGTCAACATGAGGTCCTAGTGCAAAAGGGAACTTTCAAGGGTAGTTGCAATTTTACACTTTTGCAAATTGTAAATTGTAGTTAGATTTCCCATTTCCCTAAAGAAAATTTTGAGGGGAATTGAAACTAATAATTGAAAATTTCAAGTTGTGGTTGTAGTTTCCATTTCCCTATGGGAACTTTGAGGGGTAATGCAACTATAAATTGCATTTTTCAAATTTTAAATTATAAATTGTAGTTGGAGTTCCCATTTCTTTGAGGAAACTTTTGAGGTGAATTGCAACTATGATTTGAAATTTTGCAATTTGTAATTTTCAAAACTATTGCTAAGTTTTGGATTTCCCCAATACAAAGAAAATTGAAAAATTACAAATAGGACCTAAATTTCCCAAAAATAAATAAAATTGCAAATTTACAAAAGGGAGAAATTTTTTCCCAAAAGACTAAAAAGTGAAAAGTAATGCATTAATGCATTTAAAATTTTGAAGGTAACCCTGAAAATTCATAATTTAGAAAAATCAAAGGGGGAAAAAACAAGTTAGATCCATAAAGTAAAAAGGTAAAAATAACTTAAGTTTTGCATTTTCCATTATTTTTCTTGTTTAAACACCTTCATGGAAGAAATATTATAGATTTACAAGGCCAAGGTGGGCCATTAGAGGAAGATCATTCAAATGGCCATGAATTTGGAGTATTTTCATGAAATCATTGTAAAGTGGGTTTGTTCTTTTTCATGCATAAGAGGAAGGGCAGTTACCTAATGAGACCCTAAATTTTCAAATGAGTGGTCAAAGGCATGTCTAAGAATTTTCATAGGAAGAAAAAGGGTTTGTTTGGATCCAAAGATGAATATTCTCCTATAAGCTCATGTAAAAAGCATTTCAATCTAACAAATCAAAGGTTTGTTAGAAAATCTTCATCATTACTTGTAGAGGAAGTTATAACAATGATTTCCTTGTAAAAGAATAAAGATTCTAGGGATGACAAGGAGCATTTTTAAGCTGGGAACATATTGATAGAACATTGAGTATTGACTATAATTTTTCAATATTGGAAATTGCGACCCATATTCTTGGATTGTAAAAGAAGTAAAAAATATATAAAAAGAGGGCTTGTCCTCTTTTCTAAGGTTGTTTTTGGTATGTTTTTCTCAAGATAGGTGTTTCCAAAATTTTGGATCCATTGTTGTGTGTATGTAGTATCTCCCTTGATAAGGTGGTTGTAGATGTAAAGCCATTATAAATATTTGAGAGCACTATAATATGTCTTCCATGTCCAACAAGGAGAAAACTCACTATTCTTGTCCCCATGGGAACATTTCAAAATAGTTATGTATGTAAGATTTTATTTCAAGTTAATGAAAATGCTTGTGGTTTTTAATCTTTCATGTTGATGAAGTGTAATAATATGTTTTGCAAATTATGTTGATTGGATATCTGGTTTTTTCCTCATTATTGGTTGTCATCTTAGGCTTAGATTTGGGTTATAACCCCCTTCCTGCATTATGTTTGGAAATATATTGTTGAATACCTCTTTAGGTCACCTTGGGTTTATGAATTTAGTAGGAAAAAGTATTTAAGATTCTAAGTGCAGTGTATGTTCTATTTTTTTGGAAATCATTTGGGTATTTGCATTTCATTGACAACAATAAATACAAACCATTCTTGGTATTTCCCTTAGCTTGCATTTGAGTTTTCTGCATTTTTTCAAATTATTAATGTCATGAATGTTGAAAGAATCCCTATTGTTTGAAAAACACTAGCATACCACCATTTTTTATAACTAGCTAACTTATCCTACCTATCCTACCCAACAAATAATACAGCTGGTTGCATATGTTAATTGTTATTTGCTTATATATGCATAAATCTTGCTTACTTAAAATGTGTTTATATTTTATGATTTAAATTCCATCATTGTACTCTTCCATTTAGCCCCTTATTGTTAAAAATTTATATTTAAATGGAGTTTTAAGCATATACACATACGTCTTTAGTAGCTTGTGTTTGACTTAGTGTATTTATGCATTCCATGTGATAACCCTTCCTGGGTGGAGTGTGCATCTTTGGTTTTGCCTTGGTCAGACTTACATTTTTGTGCCATAAATACCCAAGAATATTGAATTTAACTATCACTCCATGTGAGCAAGCTACCCCTTATGTCCTCTCACCTTGGTTCAAGAAAATCTAGAAGTAGCAGCGCGCTGAAAATACCCTCTATTTGTACCTCCCAATCATTATCCATGTCCACTCGATCTATGTGGTAATCCCTTACTCAACTATAATGACATATGAGTGGGTTTATAATCCAAATTTACCAATTTTATAAAGTGTGTAAGGCTAAGTAAAAGAGGTATACAATAGGAAACCAACGCTCAATTAGTGCCATTACTCGGGATTAAATTCAAATCCTAGTTACTTATGTTGTTAGGGATTCTTGCAGAGAGATATTGTTAAATTAATGTTTGAAATTTCTCTACCCATCTTTATGATATTTTGAATATCTTTGGTCCATCAATGCCACAACACTCTAATGTTTCCTTGTCAGGGAGTAACTGAAATCCTTGGTCACTTTTATTGTTGGGAACTCTTATAGAGAACTATAATAATTCAAGTTCTATCAAGTTCTTTACATAAGAAAATTTGCAAGTAATCTCAACTATATTTTTAGACATTTTTTTTCATATTTTCCCATGAGTTTGAAATTTTAAGTTATTTTAACATTTTTTTTTATATCTTGGTCATTAACAATTTTAGCACTTTGCAGGGGACATACCAAGAATTGAGATACTTGATAAATTGGTGTGCACTAAATTTACTACAAATAGCTATAAATTTATCATGTTCTAAGGAGGTTTTCTCTTTTTTAATATGGATTTAAAATTACCAATGTCCTTGATTTCATACATCATCACTAATTTCATCAAGATATGTTTTTATTATGTATCACTGCAAGTCTATAAAGTATTATATTCTAGAAGTTTTCTTCTAGTGGCAACTCCAAAACATCATCTTGTTTCAAAGAAAGATTAGTCCCTGTTTTGAATATCTTTAGCTTTGAGAGTTATTTTACTTTCAAATATGGAAGGATTGAGGGCATCCTTCAAAGGTTACTCATCAAAATAACTTGTCTCACCCTGAAGTGTTCATCCAAAAAGAAGGAGACAAGTGTGGAGCTTGATTGAAGATAAAATTTCAACTACAAAAAAATGTTTGGGCTATTAAGATTATGGTAATTCTAAACTTTTGTTTGTTGAACTTCCTATTTTTGAATATTATCATAGTTCTTTTGATCATTTAAAACCTTACAATCGCATTATTATCCATCTCCTTCTCAACCAACTAAATATCCTCCTAAGTTTGATCCCCAAATTATACCTCACTCACCCCATTACAACCCTTTGCCATTTGATCATGAACCTACCATTGAACCAATCATGAGGCATAGAGACCAAGATGAGAATGAACATATTAAATTTAGGATTCCTATTTTTAGACCTATCAATTTTGATGAAATGGAGGGTTATCCTAATGAAGTCCCGAATAAATTAAGGAACTACCTTCCAAATTCCAAGGGAACAATGTAGTGACTGGTGATCAACACTTAAGAGAATTTCACATTATCATTGAGGATTATGAGGTTGAGCATGAGGATATTTACATAATTTTTTTGTGTGTAAACATTAGAAGAAGATGCTTGTAAATGGTTTAATTCCCTTTCCCATAGATGCATTGATTTGTGGGAATAAATGAAGAATGTTTTCAATATTTAGTATGCTGACAGGATTGATCCTAGATTTATTTTGGATGAGTTTGAAAACATCAAAACTAACCCCAATGAGTGTGCACAAGACTTCAATACATGGTTCAATAAGAGCATGATGAGGCTACCTAAAAATATTAGGCCCAGTGATACAACGTGCTTGATTAAATATTGTGATCCCTTTGATAATAATGTTGTTTACTACTTAAGGGACAAGGCTCCTAAAAACCTATGGTTGGCATTCAATATGGCCATACAAATTGAGAATAACATAAATTCTATGGGAAATCCTTTGAACAAGCAAACTGATGCAAAGTTGGTTAATCCTAAAAAAGAACATTCCACTAAGACAACCAACATTGAGAAGACTGTTAAAACTTTGGCCTCTATTGTCAAAGAAATATCTTACAAATTGGCTAGAGCTGAGAAAGGTGTGCCTCATGGGTATGCAAGTTAGGAGAGATCTCTGAATCCAAATCATGTAAAAGGGAGGCCATCTTTCCAAAATTAGGATAATGATAGAGGGAAGAGGCTTAGCATGATAAAAGAATGGATAGAAATCAAAATAAAGGGGATACTAAGGAAGTACCTGATCCATTGAATACCAAAGTGAATTTGGTGAATTGTGATTTTGACATTGATTGGTATAACAAGTGCTTCTTCCCACTTCCGTAATGTGATACTACTGAACCAATTGATAAATATATGGATGATCTTGAGTCTGTATCTGATGATGATGAGATTTTGATGGTTGATTGTCAAGCCTCCTAAAGCACATTATTTGCCTCCATAGAATTTCTAAGTGATAATATGATTGATTAGTTTTTGGAGTACGGTCAAGAAGGTATGTATCCTAACTTCCAAATTTGCTTATGATGTTAATATGGCATAAGCATATGAGTTACCCATTCATGATGTAATTGAAGATCCAAAGTATGCTCTAAATTAAGTGTTGTACATAGATGTGGAATTGGGTAACTTCATTGGGAATGCAGATGTTATTTGAAAACTAGTTTTTTTTTATGTTGGGTTTGACAATGATGGTGAAATTTGGATAATGCCATGAAATGGAGTTGGGTTTATCTTGTATGCCACTAGGGATATAAGTTTTTATTTTTATTTCAAGCCATACTTCAATTGCATAAATGACATTTTGGATAATGAGTTACTCTTTCTTGGTACTCACCTGATTACAACTAAAAAACAAGCTTACTTGCAGCTATTGCAAAGGTACCAAATTTTATTAGATTGGTCATATTTAGATTTCAAAACATATAAAGAATATTTATTTCAATATGTCATCCTATTTCAGTCTAGTAGCAATATCTTTAGGCATGTGCAGAGATTAATTTGCTTTATCTTGGCCACCATGATATTGGAGAAGTTCATGAAATTATGGGATGATAAGATAATAGAGCCACAATTGGTGGCAAACATCTAAAACATTTCTTAAAGTGAGTCTATGATTATGTAAAATATTTTATAGTGTATAGTTTTATTTCTTTGTTATTTTGTTGCCCATTTGCTTTGGGCCTTATTTGTATAGTTCTTTTAATCATTTTTTGTCATGTGTTCATTTTTAGATCCTCCTGATCTATTTTTGTCATCCTGACTCAATTTTTTGAGCTTCCATGGGTGTTTACTATGGTAAATTGTTTAATTTTTGACTCTATGGCCCAATGGATTGGCACCTCATCTTATTTTTTAGGTTTTTTCGCACACTTATAAGGGGTGTACATCCTCGAACAAGAGCATGTTTTGGTGATCGAACATGTACCATGTATTTTTTCCATGTTTTGAGGAAATGGCATTGGAATTATGATTATACATGGATAGTTAGATTAACAATAATAAGAGTGTAAAGGTGCAACCACACCATTGGACCCCTGCCACATGGAGATGTTAAAAAATAAAAGAAAATAAAATGTTTTAATGAGTGGAAACTTGGTAGAGAATTCACCTTTGACTACAATGTTGACCAATTTATAAACATGTTCCAAAGTTCCACTAATGGTTTGGGGGTAAAATGAAAATTGTGTTTGAGAGGTAAAATCCTATAGTTTCCAACTAGGGAAAATAATTGCAAAAAACAAACATTAAAAATAAAATGTGCTAATTGATTTTCATGTTTTGTAACCCATGGGAGTGGATAAGAAGATAAGCATGGCATAAAGTTAAGATCAAAATATAATTTGAAATTTGACAAATTACAATTTTCTTGTGAGGTTCTAGATTCTATGAATAGAAGAGAAAATGAATGAGCAGTAAAATCGAAAGGATAAAAGGTACAAGTAGTGTGTCTTTCTCTAGCATTATTCCTTCCACACCAAGATATACATGGATGGCCAAAAACATTAATAGTAATAGGTTATCATTTTATAGAAGCCCCAGGTCTAGCCCCAAGCCTAAAATCATCGAGCATAAGCGCCAAGGAATTCATTATTATGGAAAACATGAGATCACAACAAATAATGTAATGAGAGAAGATTTAGAATTAAAATATCAATCATCTATTGCAATTCATCATGTTGTCCAAAATCTTGTTCTTATGCTGAGAATAAATGTTAGACATGTATAATAAGTTACGAAGAAAAATCACTTGATGAGGGAAATTTATTGTGATTCGAAAGGAGTTTGTGTTTCCTTTTTTCAAGTGAACAAAAATAAGTGTATTAATCAAATTATGGGTTCCATCTACTGGACTAAAATATTGAGAGGGAGTACAAATTGATTAGTCTATTGGAGTTCAACATCATAAGGAAGTGTATGTCTATTATTGTGCAAGATGAAGATGGGTAGATCTTTATTTTATGCAAAGGATCAGATAGTGTCATCTTTGATAGACTTGGGGAAAATGGGAAGTATTATCAAGAACAAACACATGCACATTTGGCTAAATATGGAGAGGCAAGATTGCACACCTTAAAACTTACATATAAAAGCATACTAGAAATAAAATATTCATAATGGAATGTAATGTTTTTGAGGGAAAGTAATATTGTAGGTGTAGACAAACATCATTACTTAGAGTTCAATGATTGTAGGGTAAACATAGAATGGGCATCCAAATGAAGATCTACTACTTTTTCATGAAATACAATAGTTGGATGTGAAACCTAACTAGGCTACAATTTTGAGCCTTTTGCCTAAATATTCTAACTCAACAGCTTTGAGACTAATAGCATTACCATTTCATGTGAAGTGTTTGATAAAATGTCCAAAAGGAATATGGCCTTAGGGACTACAATGGTTGTAGGTTATGCTCAAAATGGCCATGATAATGAGGATATGTCATTCTTTCATTAAATGTGGAAGGAAAGTGTTTAACTCAATCGAATAGCCATTCTAAGAATTCTACAAGAAACCACTAAATTAGGAACTTTAAATCAATATTTTTGATACATGCCTCAAGGATGAGTTAAGGGGGAAAACATGAGTCTTGATTATAAATCAACTGCATTTTATTCTTCATTTGGAAAAAATAATGTTGACCTAAGATGTGGAATTTGGATGAAGAATCAAGTTGGTGTTTCCACGACTTGTGGTAGATCTATTGGTGTTATTATATGTTGTGTGCATGAATTTTGTGCCATTGTATCAACATTTAATCCTAAATTTATGGGTTTTTTAATTGCATTGAATGAATCTAAAAAGTCATGTTTTAGTCTTCCAACATCACTTGCTCATCTCAATGATATGGATGGTTTGGGGGAATCAAATAATGGCTAGAGAAAATCTTAGTTCTATAAAAATATTCTATAGGCTACTTCATTGAACTAGGTTCGAATAGAGTTAGGTGGAAGTCAAAAAATGACATTTTTAAGAATTTATAGATGAGGCTCCAAAATTTGTTAGGATATTTGTGTGATATAAGCAACTTGCAAAATTCAAGTATTCAAAATACAATTTGTAAATTATGGTCAACTCTCCCAATCTTGTCAGTTAAAGCAAGTGGAGGAAAAAATAAACTCAAGTGGAGCTTTATGAAGATGTTAAGGAAGAATACAATTTTGCAATTGTAAAAATTAAGAATTGCACTTAGATCTCCCAAATCCACCAGTCAACACCAGACAACATGAGTTCCTAATGTAAAAAAGAACTTTCAATACCAATTGTAATTTTGCAGCTTTGAAAATTATAAATTTAAATTGGAGTTCCCATTTCCCTAAAGGAAATTTTTAGGGGAATTTCAATAGTGAATTATAATTTGAAAATTTACAAATTGCAAATTACAGTCAGAGTTCTCTTTTCCCTGAGGAAACTTTTGAGCAAAATTGTAATTGTGAATTACAATTTACAAAATTATAAATTTCAAATTTTAGTTTGAGTTCCCATTTCCCTGAGGGGAATTTTGAGGGGAATTGCAACTATGAATTACAATTTTGCAATTTACAAATTGCAAAACTGTAGCTGAGTTCTAGATTTCCCCAATATAAATAAATTTGTAAAATTGTCAATGGGACCTAGATTTTCCCAAAACAAAGAAAAGTACAAATTTATAAAAGGGACCAAAATTTCTCCAAAAGGCTAAAAAGTGAAAATTAATGCATTTATGCATTAAAAATTTGGAGGCAACCCTAAAAAGTCAAAATGTGAAAAAAACAAATGTGTAAAAAACAAGTTGGAGCCATAAAGCAAAAAGGTAAAATTAACCTAAGTTATGTATTTTCCATTGTTTTACTTGTTAAAATAGCTCTATGGGAGAGATATTGCATGTTTTCAAGGCCAAGGTGGGTCATTGGAGGAAGATAATTCAAATAACCATGGATTTGGAACATTACCATGAATCATTGTAAAGAAGGGTTGTTCTTTGGCATGCATAAGAGGAAGGGAAGCTATTTAAGGAGATTTTAGATTTACAAATGAGTGGTCAAAGGCATGTCTAGGTAGTTTCATAAGAACATAAAAGGTTTGTTTGGCTCTAAAGGAAAATATTCTCCTTCAAGCTTGTGTATAATGCATTTCCAGCTAAGAAATCAAAGGTTTGTTTGAAAATGTTCATCATTACTTATAGAGGCATTTATAACAATGATTTTACTTACAAAATAATAAAGGTTCCAGGCATGGCAAGGAGAATTTTTTAACTGGAACCATCTTGATATAACTTTGAGTGTTGAGTATAATTTTACATTATTTCAAATTGTAACCCACATTATTGGATTGTAGAAGTGGTAAAAAATGCATAAAAAGGGGGGTTGTCTTCTTTCTTAAGGTTGTTTTTGTTTTTTCGTTTTCCTAAGTATAAGTTATTCTAAATTTTAGGATCCATTATTGTGTATATGTATTTTCTCCCTTTTTAAGGTGGTTGTAGCTAGATTATAGCCATTAACAAGATCTTATAGCATTGTAATATGTCTCTCCTGTCTAACAAGGAGTAAACTCACCATGCTTGTCCCCATGGTAACATTTGGAAACAATGATGTATGTAAGATTTTATTTCAAGTTAGTGAAAATATTTATGGTTTTTACTCTTTCCTATTGATAAAGTGTAATAATATGTTTTACAAATTATGTTGATTGGATATTTGGTTTTATGCTCATTACTAGTTGCCATTTGGGATTATATTATTAGTTATAAATCCCTTTCTGCATCGTGCTTGAAAATATTTGTTGAATACTTCCTTAGGGCACCTTGGGTTTATGAATTTAGTAGGAAAAAGTATTTGAGATTCTAAATGCAATGTATGTTTTAGTTTCTCAAGAATCATTTAGGTATTTACATTTCATTGGCACCAATAAATGAAAATCAGTCCTGGTATTTCCCTTAGCTTGCATTTGATTTTTCTATATTTTTACAAAGGAATAATGTCATGAATGTTGAAAAAATCCCTATTGTTTGAATACCACTATCACATCACCCTTTTTTATAACTAGATAGATTTTATTACATGTCCCATCGAATAAATAATACACCCTATTGCATATATTATAAATGCATAATTCTTGCCTACTTAAAAAGTGTTAGTATTTTTTGCTTTAAATCCCAGCATTGCAGTCTTCCATTTATCCCCTTATTATTGATAATTTATTTTGAAATGAATGTTGAAATCATATACATATCTATCTTTCATATCTTATGTTTGACTTAGTGTATTTGTGTGTTTTGTGTGACAACCCTTCCTGGGTGGAATGTGCAACTTTGGTTATGCATTGGTCAGACCTGTATTTGGATTCTAAATCTTCCCATGGAGATTGAATTATAGTATCAGTCCATGTGAGAAAGATACCCCTTAGGCCCTATCACCTTGGTTTAGGTAGAGATAAAATCATCAAGGAGCTGACCAAACCCTCTGTCAGTGCCTCCCAATCATTGTTTGCATCCATTACATCTGTGTGCTAAACCATTCCCTGGATATAACAACATATCAATAGGTTTATCATCCATGTTTGACATTTTTCTCAAGTGTGGAAGGCTGAGCAAAAGATTTGTACAACTAGGATCCAACACCACTTACCAAAGAAGTTGTAATAACATGTCAAGCAATGTGACCATCATTAGTGCATTTCATCACACCTACTTGATGGTATGGATTATGAAAATTTTCAATAATTACCTTGTTTACACCATTAATATTAGATGTTCTTAGTCCTATGGTGTTCATTGTAGGTATTATCTTAAGTGCTTTCAATAATGTAACAAATAATTGGCATCTTTAAGTTTTATTTAAATATTCAAAGTGCCACTCCCAGATTATTTTATCTTTTCTTCACATATGGAACTTGGAAATTTTTGTAGGCATTAGTTTCAAAATGGACTCATAAATTTCAATTAATTACATTGGTTTCCATTTATAAATCCTTGGATGTGTTCTTAATGGTATATTTGATTGATTTAATGTTTTTGTATTATTTTCTTCATTAGTAGGCTCTTCATTCAATTATGTTCCCATATTGTATTATTCATTGTAAATCTCTCCAATAGGTGTTTTTATATTGGTTTCATCATAATATTTTTCTAATACATGTTTCCATGCAATTCACATCATCATGCATACTATCGTCATCATCAAAATTAAAAATAGTAAAATTTGAATGTGGACTTCCATTATAATTGTGTATACTATCAACATTGACAATTGGAATTTCACAATTTGGTATAGTATCAATAATTATTTCATCATTATTTATGAAAATAAATTCATTATTGATAGTATATTTACTTGCATGAGGTTTTTCCAATCACTGCCTTTGTTTTTCTCTTACCACTTCTAGTTCATTTGACATTTTGTGCTTTGACTTCTTTCGACTACTACAAAAGTTGTCACCCATGATTGCATAAATTTTTAAATTAATAAGGGTGGGTAAAACAATTTAAATATTAAAAAATATACCTTCTTCATGTGAAGTACTAAGTGGGGACAACAATATAATTATTTTAGAATAATTAAGAATAGTCCTATGTACTCTTTAGTCAACCATGTGACTAGACAATGATTTATGCTTTTGAGGGTGTGGAAAAAATTCTAATCATTTGAAATAAAAATAAATAGATTAGGGTACTTGAAGTGTAAAATATGTAATAGATAAGGGCATAATACTCTTGAAGTAAACAAAAATGACTGTTGGTATGTTTTTATTAGTATTATAAGAACCGTGTATGTGATAATACCACATACATGGTATTTAGTGTATTTAAAATACACCTTAAAGACTAAAATTTTTACCTTAATCCCTAGTCCCTATACCGTAGAGGTCATATATCCTATACCCTGAACCTTAACACATAAACCCCATACCCTAAACCCCAAGCCCTATACCCTAAACCTTAAACCCTAATCCCTAAACCTTAGGCCTTAGAAACCCTAAGTTCTATTAAACAAAATCTCTTAAAGGCCTAATCCAATCATTTGAACAAGAAAATTAACATCATTTAGACTCAAAATTATAAATCCTAAGTGTAAACTATAAACCCTAAACATTATACCCTAAATTATAAACCATAAGCCCTAAACCATATGCCATAAACCCTAAACCCTATCTACCATATACCATAAAACATATACCTTAAACTATAACCCTAAATCCTAAGCCTTATGGACCCTAAATAATAAATAGTAAACTCTTCAATCTCTAAACCAATCATTTGAGCCCCCAATTAACATTATTTAGACAAAGAATTTGGTTTTAAGGGATTAGTTTATCCCAATTCACACCATTAATTATCCCAATCAGATAATTCACTCAATATATGATGACATGGGTGCTAATAAAACATAAAAACACATTGTGTGCTCATAAATAGGTTTAATCAATTCAAATTATCCTCAATTGCCTTCATGATTGAACCTTATACCTTAAATTGTAAACCGTAAGCCCTAAACTCTAAGAACATTAAACCCTATGCCACAAACCCTATACCTTTTACCTAGATGTACACATTAGACCCTAATCCATAGACCTTAATCCCTATAAACCCTAAACCATAAATCATAAACTATATTAAAACTCTACAACAAATTATTTAGCCCTAATTATTATCTTTTATAGTAACAATAAGGTTCACAAGGCTCAATTTGGCCCAAATCACATCACTCATTACCCCATTTGACTAATTGACTCAATCCATGGTAAGTTGGGGGCCAATTTAACCCAAAATCACATTCTATAGTCAAAAATAGATTCAAGGAGGTTAAATTGGTCCCACTTGCCTTTATAATTAGACCAAGTATGCACCTTAAAACATAAATCCTATAACCAAAAATATATTGTGGTCACAAATAATTTTAGTCATCTCAAATTGTCCTCAATTACCTTCATGATTGGACTCTAAATATTAAACCCTATCTTGCACATACCTAAAACTATAATCCCTAAACCCTAAATTATAAACCCTAAAACAAATGATTTATATGTGTAATTAACATCCTTTATAATAATAATTAGGTTCACAGGGCTCAATTTGGCCCAAATCCCATCACTAATTACCCCAATTGACTAATTTATTCAATATATGGTGATCTAGGAGCCAATTGAGCCCAAAATCACATTTTGTAGTCAAAAAAAGTTCAAAGAGATTAAATTGGCCCCAATTACCTTTGTGATTAGACCTTATTCACCCTAAAACATAAATACTATGCCCAAAAACACATTGTGGTCACAAATAGGTTCAACCAACTCAAACTTTCCTCAATTTCCTTCATGATTGGACCCTAAACCCTAAAACTTATGTCATATATACCTTAAACCATAAGTCATAAACCCTAAAACCTAAATTTTAAATCCTAAAAACCAAGTGATTCATCCCCAATTAATATCCTTTACAATAAAAATTAGGTTCACAAGGCTCAATTTGACCCAAATCACATCATTCATTACACTAATTTATTAATTTGCTCTATATGTGGTGACCTAGGGGCCAATAGAACCCAAAATCATATTTTTTAGTGAAAATTAGGTTTAAGGAGCTCAAATTGGCCTAAATTACCTTTGCGATTAGACCTAATACATCCTAAAACATAAAACTTATGCCAAAAAACACATTGTGGTCACAAATTTAGGTTTAATTAGCTCAAATTATCCTCAACGTCCTTTGTTATTTGGCTCTAAACCCTATACCCTATCTCATATTGTCCTCAATTACCATTGTGGTAATTATACATACATGATATTACCATGTGCATGGTTCTTTAGCCTTCTATTTTAAACATGTGCCTTAAGAATCAAGAATGTCTTGGATTCTCAAGCATCAGGTATGAACTTGCAATACACATAGTTGAATGCATGTTTTCTTCCTACCATAAAAAGAATGTAACTTCACCCATGCTAGACACTATTCATTTTATAGAATTTTCCTTTAAAATAGTAATGCAACATTGAATATGTCTCCTCTTTGTATATATATGACTTTTTAAAATATTTTTATTGCTTTAAGGTTGTTATTAAAATATTTATTGACTAAGTATGTTTTTGTAGCACTATATGCCATGATTATTCACATTCATATTTTTTTTATGTCTTTTGATTCATTTATCCAAAAAAGAAAAAAACATATGGTACAAGTTATACCTAATTTTATACACATTATAAAAAGAAAATATAATTTTCAACATTTTTTGAGGTAGTTAAGAAGGTGCACGATCGGTTATTCAATTTTTTTATTATATTTTAGGGTATACTAACTTTTGAAATTAGTAAAAAAAATTATTTACTAATTAATTTTAAAAAACTTTAGGTTGCAAACTAGATGATCTTACCTAGATTTCTGCCAAGGGGTTAAAGCAAAAACAAACTATGCTCAAAAGATAGTGGGGCACATAGACAACTACCTAGTATGTTTTTATAAAAAATAATACTAGTTTATTTATTTTCTAATGTTTGACATAATTATAATTAACCATTCAAAAAAAAAAAAAAATAGAAACTACACTCGAAATGGTACAATTCATCTTCTTATAACATCTTCAAATTATGAGTGTAGATATCTCAAATAATCTATACAAGTTGAGGTTTGTTTTTACATACATGATTCATTTTTCACCAATTTTTATACTCTTTCACCAGCCCACGACATGTTATATTCTTTTTTGTGCATTTACATTTTGACAGACTAGTTTTTGTCATGTCTTCATTAAGGCCCCTTTCTTAGTGCCTTGCATTATCCTATGGAGACATTTTTTTCTCCCTTATTTTATATTAACTCAAATTATTTGTGATGACTTCTATGACATGTCAATGGTCTCCTTGTTTGGATCTATTTTGATGAAGTCCAGTGTCTTCTTTATTTTTGAATTAAAGTTTATTGAGATATATTCTACTTACACTAAATTATAAAGTGTCATGGGGGTTTTATTTTACATCCTAGTCTACCTTCATGTGTGTGTACCTTAGTTTTTACACCCCTTAATATTTCAATTTCTATTCTCTCTCATCACCACTAGGGCCATCTTTGAGAGACCTTATCTTTATTTTTGAAAACTCTTTTTTGATAGTTGAAAGTCTCCCATAACTTGAAGTGTATCTATTTTAATGAACCTTAGTGTCATCTATTTTTATTTGACAATTAAATGGTCTCTTTCAACATGATATGGATCTATTCTAGTGCATACAATGACAACTTATTTAGTGTTTGAGTAGTGGATTCAGACGACACATACAAACCTTTTTTATCCACTCCACCCATTTAGCATTATGGGGGGAGTGTATATACATATTTTTTATCATCACTCCACCTAGTCAATAGTATGAGGGGTTGTGGTGTAGATAATATTTCTTAAGTTTTGAGTGTTCATTAGACATGTAGTACTCTTTTGTAATTTTAACACTAGTAATAGTCTTCTTGATTGAATCTATTTAGGTGAAGTCCAGATTCAGTTGTTTTTGTGCTCAAGTAGTAGATTTAGACCACTCATGCAAATTGAGTTCATTTGTGACTTTCAATTAATTAGATTATGGAATGCCTCAACATCACCTTTCGGTGGCTTTATATCTCTCTTATTCTTTTATCTCTTTAGGGGGAGTTTTTCCTATGGGTTTTCTTTTTTTTTTAAATTTATGAGATTTATTTGTATATTTTGCACTTTTTTGAGTATTTTATAGTTTCTTCCTTTATACATGGGTATCTTATTCAAGCACTTTATTTTAAAATACCCATTTGAGGATTATTACTTGTCTTTGCAGTATTCTTGGTAAATTTTGTGTAGTGTCACTAGTGTGTCATCCTCACTAGTATAATGCGGCATCCCTACAAGTATTTGTGTTCACTTATGACATATTTTCAATGAGTTTATTTAGATATTTCATTTCCATCTTATCCCAGTTTAGCATTGAGGGAGGGTGCTTAGGCAATGCTTCTTTAAAATTATCATTCTACCTAGTATTCTAGAGTTTAATATTTATATGAATAGTAATTATTATATTTAACACCATTCCTACTTCTAATTGGAGTTATAATGACTTGACATTCTTTTACTATGGTAAAATGGATTGAAATCCATAAGGATACTTGGATTCACACTACATATTACTATTCATGGGTACCTCATTAGGGCTTGTTGTTGGGACCCATTTTATTTTTCATCTCCCAAGGCATAGCTTAAAGGAGGGTGTTAGAGTAATTAATATATTTTAATTACTTTTATTAAGCTTTCTTAGGGTGTGGAGATACTTATGTGCTCATTATGTTGACATACCCATTCAACCACACTCTCTCTCCTATTTATAGGCACTCTAGTAATGCATCTTGGATAGAGAAGAAGTGAATATATTCACTTGTATAACCATTTGAGTTATAGATAGTTCATATCTTTGTTTGAGAAATTCGTTAATGGTTATGGTTGTGGTAATAAGTTCTTAGAGAGATCTTTGCTAAAAAGTTTTGATAACTCTTTCAAATACCATATTGACATTGTTATTTTTTTAAATATTTTTTTAACTTATTTAATATATTGATGCACTTGAATTGATACTTTTTATACTTAATTTAATTTTATTATTACCTAATAAGATCTTGGATTTTATGTTTTAAATCCATGTAATCATTTTTTGAATGTACTTAAAATTTTATGAACTAAAAGGCCATGGTGTCCAATGAAGTATGACATATATAAGAAACCTAAGTGAAACACGCCTAATTTTAAGAAGAAATATCATATGGAAAACACTTTAAGTTTATGTTATTATTAATGTATAGATTATTAAAACCTCTTCGAACAGTTGTAAAAGTTGGAAAAACATCAAAAAATAAGAATTAAGAACATACATTGACATTGATTTTAACTGGATCATGAGGTTTTTTTGTTTAGTTGACCTTTATTCCTTGAGAGTTTATTTTCTCTAAATTTATCCTTACCCAATGTACCTCATTTAATCAATTTAATTCAATTATCTCTCTACTTCTATAAATTCATTTTACAACACTAAAATGATTATTGAAATAAACAAGATAGGAAAAATCATCATTATGAACAATTACTCTATTTTTTTCAATTGTCAGAGGTGAAATAACTTAATGTAAATTTAAATATTTGTAACTGTATTGGTAGTGATTAAGCTACCAAATAATTTATACCAATTATTTTTCAACATCACATGGAAAAACCTATAGACTCATCATCAGTTATGGAATGATCAGTTTGAACCTTGTTTGCTAACTAAAATTGAATTTTATTTAATCAATGGAGTTTTATTGAGGTAAAAAGCATTTTAGGAACCCCTAACATGAAAATCAATAATAAAATTAGAAACACACTAAATAATAATCATGGTAAACTCACACACATATATTTTGGTTGATGAAGGATGGCACTCATATATGGATTTTCATAAATGAGACACCCTGAAGAGGTGAATAGATAAATGGAATGATAGGTTTTAGCCCATATTGTATGAAAGAATAGAAGCCTTAAAGTACACACAAAAAAAATTCTCAATCAATTATTTTCAATTAATTACTAGTAAGATACGTTATACATATATAAGAGTTCAACTCTAACTCCTATAACAACTCCTCAAATCACTCACACTAATTTAGATAGGTTATTCTAACAACCTTTATTCTCTCCATCTTATTTTCCTCTCCTAAATCTCTACCAATATTGTGTTGTATGTATATAACTCTTATTTTCCTCATTTACATAAATATAAATCCTCACATATCCCTATGTAATTATTACACATGTAATAATTAATTACAATATTTTAGTTGTTAAGGACCATGTGAGGACTAACTCATCAACATTCCATGCCCTCCCGCTCCCCCCGCCCCCTTAGTGCTCACATGGGGAGAGGCATCACATGACTATATTCCCTCCTCCCCCCTCAATTTTATCTTATAGACATTAGTTTCATCAAAAAATGTAACTATTATAATAAATGAAACTTTTACATTAAAGAGGAGAATTACTACAAAATATCTTTTGAACATAAATTTATTTGAATCTCACAATTCAAGAAGGGCTTGACTCATCAGATCCTCGACTTAAACATGACACTTATTTTAAAAGATGACAAAAATAAACTTTAAATTTAAAATAATTAATTAATAAAAACATAAAAACGACATTAAAACTATATACTTTTTATTACAAATTACATTAACCAAAATGACTTTTAATAGAAACCAAAAAAATGACTTTGATAATAATACTTAAAAAAGACTCATAATAACCTATAACATCTAGACAATTATTATGAAAAAGTAATTAAATATTACATTTCTCATGCTATAATCTTAAATATTACTTCTCATGCTATAATCTTCAGGATTTTTTATTTACAAACAATATAAACTAAAAATAAACATAAAACATAAAAAACACTATGGACTAAAAACTTAAATCACAAACTTAATAAATCGAAAAGAATATCATGGACATAAACCTAATATCAAAGATAAATACCTAAACGCTTAATACCTAAAACCGCTAATCAAAATTAAAACTACTGCAGCTATTGTTTTGGAGAAGATTTGAGTCTACTGAGAGAGATCCTGATCTGGGAAGAGCGTCGTTTGGATGAGTCTGCAAGATCTTCGGCGTAGCTATCTTGTATGTGGAGCAAAACAGGGGCAGTGATTCTATTTGTCATTGAGGAGGTTGAGATGCTACCGTTTGAAGCTTAAGATGGTGGAGAACAGGAGCAACAACGAGCCGAAAAGAGTGAATCGACCTGCTTGGAGGAATCCGTCGAAGAAAAACATAGTGCCCAATGGAAGATAGTTTACAGTGGATCGTTGAGTGTGGAGTCATTTGGGAAAAGTAGTGCTTTTCTAGGTATATGGCGTAACAGATGAGAAACTCGGGGATTCACTGTTAAAATATTCTATAGATAGGTGGGTACCTGCCTTTGGGGATTGCGAACACATCCCCTGATTTAATCTATGGAAAGACAGACTTGTTCATGGTGTACATAAAGCTTATGGTGCGAGTCCCTACGAGGGCCAAGCCACAACAGATTTGAGCTCACATTCCGATAAGATCAAAGCCTGCTGTAATGTAGAAACACTTCTGTAATATCTTGCAAAACCCTCATGTAGAAATTATACGGCCCTATGAAACAATCTGCAGAAAGAATATATATTTGAGAGATATATTTTCGATTTTCTAGAATTTGGAGAAAACAGCTCCAAAAATAAAAGCATACACACAGAACGAACACACACACACAGATATATATATATATGTGTGTGTGTGTGCGTGTGTGTGTTTTCGTTCTGTGTGTATGCTTTTATTTTGTTCACTCATTTTGTTCATTGTTATATATATATATATATATATATATATATATATATATATATATATATATAACAATTAACAAAATGAGTGAAAATAACTATGGAAAGAGATGAAAATGATGGAAATTAGAGAGAGAGAATGCAAACAGATGGTGAATGTCAAGAAATTGAACATGGTCTACATTGTAAGCGGTTTGAATAAATGTAAATAAGGTGGATGAATAAATAAACAACAGTTTCATGTGGTCAGCACATCAATGCAACTTAATAATTCATTTTGATGCAAAAACAAATGAATGTTGTACAAAGAGATCCCCCATGATCTCTACATTGATACCATTGATAGATTTTAACCTATATTGTATGAAATATTTGAAAGCTCAAAGTGAACACAACACAAACTCTCATTCAATCATCTTCAATTAATTACTAACAAGACAAGTTAAAAATATATAGGAGTTGAACTCTAACTCTTATGACAGCTCCTCAAACCACTAACACTAATGTAAGTAGATTGTTCTAACGACCTTTATTGTCTCTATCTTATTTTCTCTACTAAATCTCTGCTTCTATTGAGTTTTAATTATACAAATATTATTTTCTACAATTACATAAATACAAATGTTCACCTATCCATATATAATGTGTAAATCAATTACAATATTATATTCCCTCAGCACCATGTGAAAAATAATTCCTCAACATAGGACTCCTACTCATGAAGATTTTATGAGCTATTCAATAGAATATTAATGTTAAGAAACATTATTTTCATTTGAAAAGTAGTCCTTGAACTATATTCCCCATGGTTTTAACGATCTTAGAATTGACCACCACTCAATCTCCTTTATCTTATTTTTTGAAAATTATTATCTCTAATATGAAATTGAAGCAACCAAACCATTGTCATAATAAAGTGGCTAACCATGATGGAAGGGATTTAAAAAAATGACATTTTATATGATTGAGTTACCAATCCTATATTCTATATCTATCTCATTGGAACTTTAAAATAACTTTCTTATAATTTTGCATGACCCAAAATTTTTGTAGTTGAGTTTTTTATGTTCCTTTTCAAAATTTTCCTTATTTAAGTGTTGATGATAGAGTGTATGGGTTCAATTAAACTGGTGAAAAAAGAGAAATTATTTATAAAGGAAAGGAAAACATACAAATTTTAAACATAACGATTTACCAGTTGGGCAAAGTATGAGACTTTTTGAGACAATGTTTGGCAAGATGAGGATACCACTTGTATAGTCACGAATAAAGACAAAAACATGTTTTGAATTATGTCCATAGGAAGATACAAACACACAATCATGTACAAGAGAGATGCGAAGATTACATGTATTTAAAAAAGGACACATGACACTCACATTTTTCTCCTAAATATAAGGGGTCTGTTTTGGTTTGAAATTCAAGACACCAAAAATATAAGGCATACCTCCAAGATATTCATTTTTTGGTTGTTCTTATGTATCTTAAACCATGAACAGTTGAACCAAGTTTTGTTTAGAAACCTCCAAATGTGAGCTTGGGACCAAAACCTCATGGTGTTCAACAAAATTGGGAACATCATACTGATTGTTTCTTGTTTGTTCTTCAAAATATGTTATACGCTTGTGCTAAATATGATCACATGCCTTTTATTCATCATTATGAATCCAAATACTTTCGTTACTAATATTATGCTCTTAGAAGTAGGCTAAAATTTATTTTTCAATGTATTCTTCTTTGACTTATTCCTTTTGGGTTGATTTTTTCAAATTTTCTTCAGTGCACCAAAGGAAAGTAGTCAATTCCTCTATTAGAATGTTTTCCATAATGGAATAATAACCATTAATTCTATCCCCAACACAAATAACTTGATCATTTTGTATGTGTTCTAATATGGTGAAATTTTTTAATTGAGAAGACTTCTCTTTGCTTGATTTGTACAACCCCATAAAAATATTTAAAAAATTGTACTCTTTTTGGATCATCAAACATTTTTTGAATTGTAATTTATTTTATTGTTGAGATGAAGAGGAAGACATTTCTCACTATATCATCACTTTTAAAGATACAATTTGCCCCTAATTTAGGCTAATTTTTTTAATAAAATATATATTTCTTATTATTTTTTCCACCCAACATTTACAAGGTATGCATTTTTTGTTTTCATCCCAAATATTTTATTACTTGCAACCAAAATAAAACCATGAGAAGTGTATAAAAACATGGAAAATAATAAGAATGGGATACATTCCATCATTTCTAGACATGATTTTAATATTCACCAATATTATTTTTCAAGGGGAAAATTACCTTAAAGTTGTAGAGATGAAAGGAACCTTTTGATTTATAATAGAGTCTCCAAAAATTGTTGGTGGAAATTTAGGTTTATTTTTTATTTCTTGGTTTTATGAATCTCATAATGACAAAAGACACAAATCCACCAATAATTAGATAAACCTCCATTGAGATGGTCATTTCCTTATGCATTTGATATGGGAAACTCCCTCATATCACATGTGTATTTTTAGGGTCTCTTGTGTACTTTTAATAAAAAATAACAAAAAGCAAACAAAATTGAGAAAGGATTGAAGATATGAAGAATAAAGGAGGATATGAAAAATCCATTGTGGCATGAGCACAAAAATGTGCCATAATAACTCCAATGTAAATGAAAAGGATAATAAAAATTACTCTCACACAAAAATAGACATATCATTAGTAGATGTAATGGGAAAAAAAGGCTTTATAAGAATCATAAAGTCTCCTCACAACTCATTTTGGGTATACTTGATACAAATCCCATATACGAGGTTTACAACACAAAGTCTACAAACAACGTGAGTTTCACACAACCATGAAAAGTGCAAGATTTCAATTGATTCTTTATATACAAATGGGAATATAAAATTATTAAACAAAGAAAATTAAAACCCATAAATCTAAATATTTATATCACCTAATTTATTGCATTCAACTAATTATAACTTTCAAATTATATATCTCAGACACAAATTTGTATCAACCTCTTCCCCAAGTGCTTGAAATAAAAAAGAATCCATTTAAATTTCTCATCTCTCATATTTAGAATACATAAGATGAGGAAATTACATTTTGTATTCTCTCTTTAACCTTTCACATTCTCATTTTTGAATTACTCTATTTTACATTTATTTTTTAATAGTAACTCAAATAATTGATAATGAAGGCCCATAAAGCCTTGTCCATCGGGTAACAGAGTTTATAAATAATATGTGTCACACCCCAAATATCAAACAAAGTATCACAAAGGGGATTTAAAAAAAAAAATGAATCAAACACATATAAATGTATTTTAATATAAAATTATTTACATCATTATATTTATTGTTTAAAAACCTTTCCAATGCTTGGAGAAGAAACAGATTCCATATGTGAAATATATGAATGAATAGAGAATCTATGCGGAGTGTACCTTATGATGCACTTTTAAAAATAAATAATTTATTATTTAAAAAAGTATATTCATAAAATAATATTTTTTACATCATTATACAGATTATTTCAATACCTTTCCAATGCTTCAGATAAGCACTGGAATAGAGTCCAAACATAGAAGTTATGACCATAACAAGATGCTGATTTTTGACTTTGCATGTCTAATGTGTGCGAATGTGTAGCACATAATGGGGAAAATACATATGGACATAGTGCATACACACATCTGGAATAAAAATGATGTCTACCCAAATAGTCTTTTAAGTTATGGTCCTCTATCCTTGAGAGTTATGGGTGTTTAGATCAAATTTGCTCAAAAACTATGAAGTTTGGGCCTCTAATGTCATAATAAAATGTGACCCTTAGATATATATTTCCAATGAATCAAATGATAATAAAAATGGATACCATATGTGAAATTTATGTCAAACTAGATAATTTTCTCCTAATTGGCCCTTCATCCCGATGAGCTCTGAAGTTCTAGATCACTGGTGTGAAAAGTATTTTGAGCTTTGAGTCTCTAAGATCTAAATAAAAGATGACTCCCTATAAAATATCTATCCAATGCATCAAATGGAACCAAAGCTAAGACCGGATGTGAAATTTATGTCAAAATAAATAATTTACACTAGATTGACACTTTGTCCTTATAGGTTCCAAAGTTTTGGATGTACGGTGTGAAAAAATTATGAATTTTGGGACTTTAAAGTCTATAGAAAAGATAACCCCCAAAAATATATCTATCTAATGAATCAAATGAGAAAAAAAATTGAGAGTGTATGTGGATTTTATTCTTAAATAGATAATTTATACTTGATTGGCCCTTTGTCCCACCTGACTTCAAATTTCTAGATATATGGTGTGAAAAATAAATACGCTTTGAGACTCTAATGTCTGAAGAAAATATGATATCATAGATAATATATATCTAAAACATCAAATAGAAACCAAAATGGAGACTTATTTTGAAATTTATACCAAAATGGATAATTTCACTTGTTGCACACTTTAGGTGAAAATAGTACATGATTTATATGGCTTATCTAGAACAAAATTTATTAAAGTAAAACATTTATAAGACCTAGTATGCCCATGAGGTCTACGTGATATAGTTCCAAAATTTAAATTTCTTCAAGTGGGTACCAAAATTTTAAAAATTTCACAAATTCAAATTTTGGGTACAATAACATGAAAGTTATAAAAAATCCTTACATGGTGTCTTGTCTAGTGAAGGGTCAATATAGCATTATGTATGAGTAATGTGAAGTGGAGATGAATAATAATAGATATACAAACAAATTTATGTGTGAAGTTACATTGAAAGACATATTTCATATGTTTTTTAGAAGCTATGGTAGTGTTATGATAGGATGTTGTATCATGTATGAACAACATTTCTAGTGGCATACATTTAATAATTAATCTTCATTATATTGGTTCAACTATTATATTAGAGTCAATATATTCCTTAAGTGGTTGAACTTTCTCATGCATTATCTGAAATTAGTGTTTTGTTTTTATTTTTTTAATGGGTAAGTTATCAATGTTTATATGGAAATCTTCATTTTATATAAGAATATCCTCAACTACATATTATAGTGGAGTGGTGGTCATTTAAAGGTGTCACAATTTTTTTATCACATCCATCCTCTACCAAAAGGGCACAATCTATCTTATCAACAAATTTTTGGAGCTTTCACAATGTCCACCTTATGCTTCCATTTGTATTTAGTGGCGGATTAAGGCTATCACTCACATTTCCACTTTCTTCTACCACTATGGAAAACAAATTGCATGAGTCTAGAAGTGGGCTAATGGTGTTATTCTCAACCAATATAAATGAATATATTATCTTATTAAGCATAGTATTTTTGATCTAGAATTGTAATCCAAGACATATTCTATCAATAAAAATATTATAGTTACAAATAAACACATGACCAAAGGGGCTCGAATCTGAGCTCACCTCCATTGGCTCAAAATCATAGACTGAGCCTCAAAATAATTTTTCAAATCACTTTGATTCAAAAAATATATGGAGAAAATAAAATTTATCAAGATTTCTCATCACCGTCTCAATGATCTATCTAAAATATCCTCAGTGTTTGTTGACCATTCTAATCTAGTGTTCTAAAACCAAGGATACAAGTCATAACGTACACATGAGTTGAAAGAATTTTTAGATGTGGTGCCTCAAACAATATTCTTAAAAAATAGAAACTTTGCGATTCCCCTCTAAATCTCAAGTAACTTTTTCATTCAGTACAATGCATGGATAATGATAAATCCCTTAATATAAATGGTTTCCATTGTGCATTTTACAAAGTTACTTGGGATTATGTAGGTCCAAATCTATTACAAGTGTTTAAAAATCTCTTAAAAATAAATATTTGGGCTACCTTATTAACAAAGAAATATCAAGTTCATTTCTAGGGCTACAGACCCATATCTCATTACTAGTTGGCATGACACCACCATCATCAATGTCTCTTATAAAATCCTTGATAAATCCATTATAAACCATTTCTATTTCATATTTCCTTCTATAATCAAACTAGAGCAAATAAATTTCATTAAAAATAGATAGATTTTTATAATATCATTTGTATCTAGAAAGTAATGGAATGGTGTGGGCTTCTTGCTAAGAAACCATATTACTCAAATTTGATTTCGAGAAGGACTATGGTATGATTAGACATTTATTCTTTTTATGCTTTAAGATTTAGGTTTTGGCCAATTATTCACATCAAGAGTTCAAAATTTATTTTATAAATCTTAAACTTCTTCAATATCATTGAATTAAATGTGACATATTTGGCCTATTCCATTAAAAAACATTTTGTTTCTTTTGGAACCAACTTTGTATGTTTTATCCATAGAGGCATTTGTATATCCTCTTATTCACAAAGCATAGTGATGGCTCATCAGGTGCATTACACTTACTCATCAATCTTCTTATCTCATCAATGGTTAATTTTCAAATTATACTTTTATAGATCTCAATGAACAAGAATCATCTTTCAAAGAGGCATTGAATTTCATAAACATTTTTTTTAAAGCCTCAAGTTCTAGTTTTCAATGGACTAAAAACCAATGCTATAGATAGAGCACGATGCCTATTTTATAATGGATTAAATATTACAACTGGAAGAGGATAAAAAGAGGGTTTCAATTTAAACTCATTTGTATATTTTATGATTTTCGTAGATCCCATTCAGAACTTTGGTGATGTGTCATTAATCAAAAGGAGAAAAAGGTTGAGTATTAAATTTCCAAACTCCTTTAATTAGTCAAAAATTGTAAGGTATGTTCTATAATTTTTGTAGCCATTCATTATTATTATTATTGTTGTTGTTGTTGTTGTTGTTGTTGTTGTTGTTGTTGTTAGGCTAATTATAAAAACTCCTGAAATAAATTGGGTAATTTTATTAGGGATCTCCTTTAGAATAATGCTTAGAAAACACAAGGGTATCACATAATTGCTTGGGATTTTTTTTTCTTACTAATGATAAATATGGTATGGGAATTATTGACATTTTCAAACAAAGTGTTATTTTGTGTGATAAAATGATGTTGTAGTAAATTAAAAGAGATGAATCCTAGACAATTATTCTATGACACTTCATTTCCTCTACTTCACCTTATATTAATTATAGCTGTGAAAAAAAATTGGATTTCACACGTTGATATTCCCATTAGTCCCATGAATTTGAGGGATAATTTTTTTATAAAATAATTTGGATGTATTTATAAACTATCAAATGCTATTTATAATTAGTGGGTGATGGTTTTTATATTGTCCTATCCTTTAATGATGAAAATATTTGGTAGTCCCCTATAATAATCAACTCTAGTATTTTGTTAAAAGAATTGTTAGGTAAGAAATCTTTGAGGATTTTCAAAAAAGGTTTTTATATTGTTAAAGATTTGATTTATTCTATTGTTTGGGAGCCTTATTCAATTGAATGTATGAAATGTGTCTTAACTTAAATTCCTTTATCTCACATTGGATTGGGCTCTAATTCCCTAAACCATCCAAGCATTCAGCTTTATTTTTGAAATAATCAACCTTTTCCTTGTACTTAAAAATCTAATTTACCCATAAGATCACATCACATGATCCTACCTGATCCTAAAATAAGTCCACTAAGGTGGTGAAATCTAGTAATTTTGTGTCAGCGTCCACTAGGCATGTATGTATGGTGACCCTAGAATTATTCTAATACTACATAGTCCATGCATTTGTTATATACCTAGCTTTCCAAAATAATATTTCATGCCTTCTAGCTAAGCTGCCAAAGCTACATCCATTTAAAATTTGGAGCACTAAATTTCTTGAGCTCATGAGTAATCGTATCCATGCTTTGATGCATGTCACAAGTACCATGAACTCCCTCAGTGGGTGCTTTTACATGGAATTAGTTGGGATATATCTCTCTTAGTGAACACTAAATTTACACTCCCACTCATAAAATGGTTCATGATTTTCCTCCATTCCATGCTTTTTACGTTGAAACATCCTATCCCTGAGGTCTCATAGTACAACAAAGATTTATAAATCAATGGGTCTTGCTGGTACAACCTCTTCTCTACCTCCAAATGATTTTATAGGTAGTGCAACTTCAATCAAAGTCTCAAGATTTTTTCCTCATTTATTATGATCCTAGTTCATCTTGTATACCTACAATACAAGAGTTAAGGTAGTCTCTCTTAATTGTGCAATGAAAGTTCTTCATAATAATTCATTATTTAATAATTAACAAAGCTTAATAAAATACATGGTAGGTCCAAAAGGCCAAAAGTGATGAACCATGCTCTAATACCAATGTGTAGCACCCTCATGTGCCACTCCAAAACTGATTATAAATTTTATCTTCTGAGATAGAAAAAATGTGGATAACATATTATAGAATTATACATGCCCATACAAGAAACATGCACATGCCTCCATATCATTGTTTTATGAGAACTACTATAATTATTACTCTAGATAAGTTAAATAAGTTATGGTAATACTAATACGTGCCATTGGTAACACTAGCACACACTAAGTTATGATCTTGGAACTTATAAGTTATGAGCCCATAATATATCAAATTAGTCGAAGTTATTCCATGGGTAAAACATAACCCACCATTGAATTTAAAACACTTGAAAACTTATAAAACACCTATTAAATTTTCCATAAATAACATTGGATCAAATATTTACTCAGATCGTATCAATATTTTACTATTATTTTAAAATATACAAAATTCAACCGAACTCATTATTAATTTTTAGTCTTAATGTTTATCTATTTTGTCCAAAATCGCAGCTTGAACTAAACCGCAGTCGATGCCACCATGGACCTTTGACAATATAGACTACTTTAATCACGAAGTCAACTTAACTTCAAAAATTTCAACTTGTAGCTGATTTGACATTAATTCAAGTCTGTATGCATCCTGAGCCCTACTTCTTGTCTAATCACAACCTATTTTCAACATTCCATTTTTTTGCACTTGGCTGCTAAGGTTTATACTCAGCGCAACGCAGTGTGTTTTTCATGATTGCACTTTCACGGTTGCCAACAGGAATATGTAAATACGTTAAGGGTTGTAGGGTTAAAAGGTAATCATAACATGCCACATATCTTGATTTCAATGTCTCTCGAAGCCAAAATGAGAATAGCTCATTGTAAGGATGCAAGCTGCTCGCATTTTTCCATGTGTCAGAATATCACAATCGCGTACGCGCTGACGAGTCTAGAGAGATTTTTATCCTGCAAGACTATGAAACATACACAGCTAGCCATGTGTCATGTTTTTTTAAAGTATCATATCCAAAAGTTTTTAAAGAACAAATTTTTTGAGTCTAGGTGAATATTATTTTAGATGTTCAAAGCCGAGTATACAACATTCATTATACATAAAAGTCGCACATCAAAGAGATCTCCCAGCCTTTACTAAAAATAATCTAATTTAACCTTGGAACAAATACAAATAAGTACTTTGGGCATAGAGGCCATTTGGATTGTTTAGGGACTGAATTCTATCAAATCTCTATTAGAACATAAGTTGGGTTAATAGGATTAATGAATTTGAAAATTATTAAGAATAAGAAGATCTTGAAATAATACTCAAAATTGATTTGTATTGATTGCTTCAAATAATTACAAACTCAAATCATGCTTAGATAAACATTAATTCAAAAATTGGTGTCTACATGCAAAATTCGAAAAAAACTAAAATCTAAAAAAAATTTCTATTTTTAGCAGCGGCTATTTATAGCAAGTTTCTCATGCAAGCGTGCATGGCTCTAAATTTCATAGAAATAACCCAAATACTAAAATTAGCCTATGTAACGAAATTCAACTGAAGTTGACTTCTGGCTCTAAAAATATACAATTTTTAAAAATAGAAAATTCTTAAAAAAATCATTAAATATTAATTTCGGACCCTCGGATGATCATATTTAGCCTCTAAAAAATATCAAAATAAAATCTAAGGAAATAGATGGAATTAGAGCATAATCAAAATTTGCAATACGGTCATTTTGGCACATTGAAGAGCTCAAACGGAGTTACGAGGGAAAAGTTATGGCCTCCAGAAGGTTGGCCTATTTTTTCTACATCATTCTCCTCTAGTTGAAAACAACTTAACTCCTGTGAGTTGGCCTAATTGTAATACTGCAATTTTTCCTTATTAATCTTCTTTAGCTCCCATTTTGTAATCCAAGTGTTGTCTTCTTGCTGTAATCCTTCCTACTGCACCAAATATCTGTTATAATTCCCTTGCCTTATGGTCATTATCTTCATATCCAAAACCTACACTTATTTTTTTCTTCTTTGGAACTTGTTTCTCCCAATTTACTTCTTCATCTTCATAATTGTCACCATCTTCTCCATAGAATTCATATAAATCTAAAACATTAAATACTAGAGATATATTAAAATTCTACGGTAAGCTTACTTCATAAGCATTGTTATTGATTTTCTTCATAATTTTGCATGGTTTATTTTTTTTGTACTTTAGATTATTGTATGTACCTTTTGGAAACCTATCTTTCCTCAAATAAACCATTACCAACTCTCCTTCAAATACCTTAGATATTTTTCTGACATCTGCTACTGCTTTATATTTCTTATTACTTTTCTACAACTTTTTTCATACTCCTTGTAACTATTACATATGCTTTGCAAACACTTTTGCATCATCACTAATTTAATCCATAATTAAAAATTATACCATATCTAAAATACTCATAATATTTATCCCATAAACAATTTGAAAATGTGACTTTTATATTGATCTGTTCATTGAACTGTTATATGTAAACTCAGCTTATGGTAAAGCCACGTCTTATTGTTTTGGCTTCTCTCACTATGCATCTCAATAAATTTCTAAAGATCCTATTCACAACTTCTATCTATCCTTTTGATTGTGGGTTATATGCACTACTAAATTGTAGCTTATTACCCATCTTCTTTCACAAAGTCCTCCAAAAATGACTTAAATTTTTTGTCCTTATTGAAGTAATAGTATTTAGAACACCATGCAATCTCACAATTTCCATACAAATTATTTTTTCAACTCTAGTGGCATCATTGGTTCTATTACATGCAATGGAATGGACCATTTTATAAAATATATCTACAATAACAAAAATTGAATAATTACCTCTGTGTGTGTCAACAATCCCAACACAAAATCCATACTCAAATCCATCCATGGTCCTCTTGTAATTGGTAATGACATGTATAGTCCAGTATTTTATGCATGTCTTTTAGCCACCTGACATATTTTGTACCTTGAAATGTACCTTGTCACATCTCTCTTCATCTTTGGCCAAAAATACTTTTCTTCCACCAAAGCTATTGTTTTCATCTTACCAAGATGTCTAGCGAAACAACCACTATGTATTTTTCTTATTATATTATCTCGTAGAGACCTAATTGGAATGCATAATTATTTCCATTTAAAGAGATAACCCTCCTGTATAAGATACTCATCATTAATGGCTTTTGTCCCATGTTTTAACAAACTCCTGCACTACTTAACTATCTTTTCAAAATATGAATCAATATGATATAATTTTTTAATAGCTTCAAATCCATCTACTTCACTCACCATAGTAGTTAATAAAGCTACTCTCCTACTCAATGCATCATCTACTTGATTTTATTTTATTTATTTATGTTTAAACATAAAAGTATACCCCTACAAGAAATAAATCTACTTTACATGCCTAATATTCATTTTATTTTGTGTATTCACATACTTTAAAGTCTCTTGATCTATAAATAAGATAAACTCCTTAGGGACTAGGTAATGCCTCTGATGTCTTAATGCTTGTACAATTATATAAATATCAACATCATAAGTAGAATATTGTCCTTCATTCATTTTTTCACTAAAATATGCTATTGGCTTCCTTTTTGACTCAACATAACACCAATTTACATAAATAAAGAAACACAATCAACCTCAAACACTTTGCTAAAATATGGTAATACTAAAATTGGTCTTTCTATAATCTTCTTCTTTAAAATTTCAAAACTTTATGTGGCTGCTCTAGTCCATACAAATTCATTCCCTCTCATGCAATCTATTATTGGTGCCACAATACTACTAAATTTTTTAATAAATTTTATATAAAATGTTGCTAAACCATGGAAACTTCTTACCTTTGTAATGATTTTTAGAATAGAACCAATCAAAAATTATCTTTATCTTTTAATCATCTATTTTTACACCATCTGTAAAAACTACAACTCTCAAAAATACCAAACTATTCTGCATAAACTTTCACTTCTGTAAATTTGCATACAAAATCTCTTTTCTTAACAAATCCATTACCTTTCTCAAATGTTGTAAGTGTTCTTCTTTAGTCTTACTAAATATCAAAATGTCATGAAAAATAAACAACCATAAACTTATTAATATATTTTTGTAGCACTTTATTCATCACTCTCATAAATATGCTAGGTACATTAGATAATCCGAATGGAATCACCATCCACTCATATAAGCCATCCCCAGTCTTGAATGCAGCTTTCCACTCATCTCCTTCATGAACTTAAATATGATAATAACCACTCCTTGGATAAATCTTGTTAAAACATTTTTCTCTTACAAGCACATCAATCATATCATCTAAACAAGGTATAAGAAACCTATACTATATTATAATTTTATTAATTTCTCTACTATCTACATAATTTATCTATCCTCCATATTTATTTGGAGTTATCAATGCTGATGTTGCACATGGACTCATACTTTCCCTTATCACTTTCTTTCATATCAATTCAATAACTTGTTTATTTAATTATGCATGTTTTGTTGAACTCATCTTATAAGTCATTTGACTGGGTAGAGCTGATCTTGAAATCAAATTAATGTTATGATAAATATCTCTCTTCAATGGTAAACCATCTGGTAACTCATTAGAGATAACATCTACATATTCTTTCAACACTCTTGCTATTTTTATTGGTATTGGCATCATTTTTATTTCTTTATTCTTTACTACTAGTCCATAACAACAAACTGATACCTTCATATCTTGGATAAATTCTTTAGTATAAAGCATGCTTTTTGTCTTCTCTTCTTCTTTAAGAGGTAACAAAACTAACTTTGTACTACCTCTCAAAAAAGTGTATGTGTTGTTTACTCTATCATGAACTACTTTCTTATGAAATTGTCATGGTCTTTCCAATAACACATGACATACATCTATTGAAATAACATCACACCATATTTCATTATTATAAATTTTTCTCATAGAAAACTTGATTAAGCATTTTTTATCTATTGTAACACCATTCCCTTTCTTAAACCATTAAATCTGATAAGGGTTAGGATGTTTTTCAAATTATAGATTTAGTTTCTCAATTATTTCTTTAGAAATCATATTTTCACAACTACCACCATCTATAATTACTTTACATATATTTCCATCCAAAGTATATTTTGTTAAAATAATATTTGATCATAGTCATGCATCACCACCTGCTTTAATATACACTGATATTTTTTTAGAGTGATCATGGTTCTTATCATCATGAGATTTTCTCCAACGTCAGCTGGTACAACTTTAGTATTTTGCTCCTCTATTTCAGCCTGAATTAGATTTACTCTTGGATGATCTTTTTGCCTCCTTTCTTGATGTTGATACTTTGGACACTCAAATGCTCTGTGTCTTTCTTCTCCACATCTATAATAGACATAATATCTACATTTATTCAAAAACCATCCTCTAGTACCACCATAACCTCATCCTCTTTGAAATCCTCTTCCTCTTTGTTAGTATTGAAACTCTTGCCCATTATCATTTACCTTTCTACACCATGTGAAGATTCACCTTTATTGGAATTAAATCCACCTCTAGTGGTATTAAACCCATCTCACCCCCTTATTGGAGGGGATCCACCTCTTTTTTGATAAATATATATCCGTTTGAAATTCTATCTATTTTATTTTTCTTCTGCCTTCAAAGCTAATTGATAAGGCTCCTCCACGTTAAGTATTCTATGCATGTTTAATTCATCTTGAATAAAAAATTTCAAACCATTTACATATCTTGTATCAAGCTTCTTTTCTATTTCATCATGATCCACTCATATGGAAAGCTTATAAAATTCATCTATATACTCTTGTATACTGTAATTTTTTTGCCTTAAATTTTAAAATCTTATATATAGGGTTTGTGCATAATCTACAGGAAGAAACTTATTCTTTGGATTTTTTTCCATCTTATTCCATGAATTAATCTTCTATTTACATTTTTTTATCTCTCTTTTTATAGGTGATATCACCAAATCATTACATGGCCTTTCAATTTTGTGCATACAAACTTTATCTTCTTGTCTTCTCTCATAGTCTTCCACTCAAAAAAAATTTCCACGCTATTCATCCAATATATCAACTCCTTTAGTTTTAAACTACCTCCATAATCTATAACATCAACCTTGATTTCTTCATTCTTTTCTTCCAAAACTTGAACCATCCTCTCTTCTATCGATGGTGGCTAGTTTTGCTATTTTTTTTTCTTGCTAAACTTCATCATGATCTATGTCTTCCTCATCACCACCTTATCTTTTCTACTGATTGGTGATAACCTCTGTTAATTATTGAAATTGCCTCTATAGTTATTGTATAGTCTAGTTTATCTACAAAAAACTTTCTTGTCTTCTCACTATTCTTTACTCCAAGATTTGAACTTGCTCTGATACCAGATAATGAATCTAAAAACTATCAAGAATAAGAGAATTACCAATAGGCCAAGATCTTGAAACAATACTCAAAATTTATTCATATTGATTATTTGAAATAATTACAAACCCAAACCATGATTAAATAAGCATCAACTCAAAAATTAGAGTCGACATGCAAAATTCAAAAAAAAAATCTAAGAAAATGTTTATATTTACCAGCTGCTATTTTTAGAAAGTTTCACATGAAATTGTGTAAAAATCTAAAAATTTCTCAAAATAGCCTAAATACTAAAATTATCCTATAAAATAAAATTCAACTAAATTTGACTTCTGGTTCTAAAAATATATAATTTTTAAATATAGAAAATTCTTGAGAAAATCATTAAATATTAATTTTAGATCTTTAGATGATCATATTTGGCCTTCAAAAAATATCAAAATCAAATATAAGTAGTTAAATGAAATTAAATTAGAATCAAAAAATTTTATATGATCATTTTGGTGTTTGGAAGAGCTCAAACAGAGTTACGAGTCAAAAGTTATGGTCTCTAAAAGGTTGGCCTTTTTTTTTTTTGCATCAACGATCAATGTAATAAAAATACAAAATGGTTAAATGATCCCTTACAAAAATTTATTTTATGTTTTAGGGTAAGTGACTTAATCATATGCATGGTTAAGACTATCAATATAACCTTATTTGGTATTTTAAACATATAAGTATTCCATTATAAAATGAAATATATTAATACACTAAAATAATCAATAATAAATTTCAAGTGGAGAAAACACAAATAATATAATCCTCTTCGTTATTATCTTAGCAAATGGAAAATATATATCTCACTTCTTATAAGAACTTAAGCTATCCCCACACTATTTTAGTAAAGCAACCATAAAATTATAAATATATTATTTAATTCAAGCATAAAAACTACAATACATGATTATTATTAAATAATCATGACATTATATCTATAACTTATAATTTCCTTCATATTGGAATGGGTAAAAAAACATGATTAGCCCATTTTAATGAAGAAGTTTTTCATTATCTAGACTTTAAACGCTAAAATGAATACCAAATAAGGATATGATTTGGTACATTGTTCCACCTAACCACCCTCATTGTGGTTACAAAATGTCCATAAAGGGGTATTGAGGAATAATTTGATTGATTCGTTACTTATTTACTAAATAACCCACTATATCTGAATCAACATTTCATCCCTAAATGATTTATAATCACTCTTTCATTTAATGTCATTCTGATTTAGTTAAACAAGTGGGCAAGTGGAACAATATTATATGGTTCCAATTGTAAATAACAATAACTCAAGGCTAGTAAACATGGAGGAATACAACCCACTCAACAAACATAAGTATATTAACAGAGGTCAAATTCAACAACAAGAAAAAATCAAATGTTCAAGACTGAAAAATATATAATGAAGATAGGGTCCCTAAACCCACAAAAACTAGAGATCTAAGTATTTTCAAGGAATTTGTCACATGTAAAATAAAAATTAGGTTACGTTTGGTGGAGATATCTATCCACATGGAAAACAATGTCCTCCAAAACCACCAATATGGGACTTCACCCCCTCTCTCATGCACTAGTAGATACCTATATGATATGTAACAAAGAATACATAGTGAACCAAATGAAATTATCAGATGTAGGCCCTATTATTATTCTCATTAACATCCCAAAGAATCAGAAAGGAGAGAAATAAACAAAACAATAAAAAGAAAATCACATCAACTAAAAATAGTCCAAACATCATTTTACAAAACCAGAAATCCATGAAGGAGCTTACTAGTAAGAAAGATCAGATCAAAGATCAAAAACCAAATTTCATCCTTCAATAAGGGAATTCAATAAAACTTAGTTATAAGTCTCATAATAAAAAAATAAAGGTTTTTCTTGCATTTGAAGCATAAATAAGATTAAGACCAATTAAGCACTTCTTGGGACATTACATTTTTACATATGCATGGACAGTTTTATTTAATTGCTCTTCTATTTATATCCTCTATGTTAGACATCTCATTTTATTTGTGTTGATGTAAGGATAAGAATAAGAATGGTAATTCTCTACTTCTTCACCTGCTCATTAATTCTATCTGTTATTTTTTTAGATAGTTGGCTCTTCCATTTATTCTTATGACTATTAGATGTGACTTTATATCTAATTATTGATAGTCTATGCTTCTCATTGGTATTGAATTTGATTGAATTTTATTTATTTAATTATTTATTTATGACCATGTGACCATACATCAAAATGTAATATGTCTATTTCCATTTACTTAATATCCAAGATATCATGGAGCTACATATTTTTATGAGTACATGATGGTTGTCTACTTTTAGAGCCCCCACTACACAAAATCAAATCAAATACCTCCCCATATTAAATTATATGTGTCTTTTCATGTCATATACATACAAAACTAATTTCATCATGATACATATATTGTGTAGCAAGGTGAATTCATCATCACAATAATCAATATAACAATATATAAGATCATAGTCAATAATGACATCAATTTTAATAAATTAATTTAAATGTCACATCATCATGCTAAAATGAAGTATAAGATCTCATAAGGAAAATAAAGTACTCATACTTAATATTATCTCACAATCACATAAACATATATGTATCCTCATTTAAGTGACATAGGATATAATAATCTATAAATTTTATTTAATCAAAACATAAAAAAAAATACATGTCCATAATATAATGATAAACATGAGGGTGAATCTCATGGTCATAAAATATGGGTCTCCAGGTAAGACATTATAATTTTTACAAGTTTTTAAAGTATTTTTAATACAATTTTCTTCGTAAAAGTTTTAGAAATTTATTTGAAATTTTAGAAAATTCTTCATAGGAGTTTTAAAAGTTTTTAAGGATTTTTTGTTGGTTTTTATTTAAACCTGAAAATTGAGATTAGAGAAATCTAGTGTATAAGGGGATAGACATAGCCTAAGGTACAAGGCTAATTAACTATCTCTATAGTAGACCAATTAATTAAAAACTTAGATATAACAAATATTGAATTCATTATGCTGAGATATGTTAAAAATAGAAAGTAAAACTATGGTAAATATTGAAATGACAATGAAAATAAGTACTTAGTATATTTTGATGATAATATAGATCTAGATCTAGAATAGGTAGGAAGTATACTAGAAGAGTATTCTAAATAAGTCTCCAAAATCTATATTAAATGTCTTTGTAATTGGGGATACTTGTGTCAACCTAGGATGGTTATGTCAATACTAGTACTTGGGTTGGATGCAGGTGTCCTATATATAATATTTGTTAGAATAAGATGTGACTAATTTGATGCTTATGGGTTTTTCATCACCTTCTCTCTAGTGTGTTCAGAACTAGGTCATTAATTATCACTCCTTATCAAATAATAAAAACCTATTTCATCATCCTCAAGGTATCTATAGGAAAGTGACTTAATAGGAAGATGGTTTTGAACTATTTCATTGACCCTTTTTTCAATGATAACTACCTATATACATAATTTTCTGAAGAGGGCCTCAGAATTATATAGTTATCCCCTATGTGTTGGCTTGTATGTGAATCATGCAATATGTGGAAAGCATGTACAATAGTGACCTAGTTTATAATTTGGTAAATTGGTCTTTTGAGATACTCCTTTAGTTATTTAGACCTATGGATGTGATTTTCATATGACTGATATGGGAATTGGAGAAAAGAGGAAACATTACTCTATTGAATACTTGATTGAATTATTTTGGTACACTACCTTGGTATGTGCTAGGTGAGGAATGAATGCGGGTTGATCTTGTATATATTATACTCCCTTTAAAGAATAAATCACATTAAATCACTTAATTCAACCATTATAATACATTTCATTTCTAAATTAGATGAATTTTAGGGCACTAAAGTTTTGTGTCAGAGTGGAGGCACTTACATTGACTTAGTTGTCTGTTTGGGACCTAAGTGTCTAGGGAGAAATAAAATAAGTACATGCTCATAACTTGTAGAGGCATAAAATAAGTAGGTTTTAATAATTTTACAAAAGATAGAAGGCTTGGGTCATCTATATAAGACTAGTCTAATAAGAGATAGGCCAAGGGTAACAAGAAATAACATATGCAAGACTTGTGAAAGTAGGAATGGTCTAAAACTAATAGGGATAGCCAAGGTCTGAGTTTTCCATTTGTACAAGACTGAGGTGCTATATAATTCATAAATAGTGTCTATAATTCTATTCCTAGATTTTTTAAGTGTATATCATGGTTTCTCTTGAAGGATGATGGTTGAAATAGCTAAAAAATAATTTATACTTCTTCAAGGTTCCTTCTCATATTTTTGGTAAACTTATAATGACATTTCAAAAAAATTGTGGCAATTACTTTCGTGTGCAAAAGTATTTATAAAATCTAAAAAATTCAAAGAAAATTCCATAAAACCTATAAAATCCATATCAAAATAAAATTTCCTAAACTTATTAACTTTTGTAAAATTACAAAGTAAAATCTCTAAACCCTCATGCAAAAAAATAAAGAGTAGAAGTTATTTTTTATAAACCCTATATTATTTTTAAAATGATAATGTAAAAACCTTAATTACTATTTAAAATATTTCATAATGAAATATTATACCCTAAAAATATAAATAAATCCTTATGGATTACATAATGAATGAAGTATTAATTGACATGTTTATGTCTTTATCTTTATCTTTGCCCATCGCCTCACTAGAGGTGACTTGTCTCTCCTCCTTTCATCTCATATGATCTCCTCTAATCTAAAAAATGTTATGAGATTGGAAGAAATATAAAAAGAGACAAAAATAACCTTGAATTTACCTCCATTATTTTTTTTTCAAATCAAGTTTTTATTTTAAACCTAACAAAAGTTATATTTGATTTGCATAATAAATGAGTACAAAAATTAGAAAAAAAAAATGAAAGGTCAATGTCAGCCCAACCAAATTTGAGGCACTATATATAAGAAATGTAGTAGTGTTTATGGGGAAAGAGATACAATCATATTATCTTGAGGACCATATCAACATCAACTAAAGTATAAAATAATATCATTGTATCTAGAATTAATATTTACAATGAGATAAAGACAGGAAATAAGTTTTAAAAGGCCATATGTTTCACTATATTTTAAAGGAATTGTTTTATCCATTCCCATTGTTTGTGTCTTCTTTTTACACATAAATTTTCATGGGGAATTTCCAAAAATAAACTCATCAAGTCATTTTAAGGGTACCATTCCATTATTACATTTTATCTCACTCTATTTAACATCTCTTTAGTTATCATATTATTAATATTATTACATTTATTTTCCCATACCATACTTACCAATCCCCTACCCAAATTGAAATAATGTATGTGCATACTAAATAGAGGTATAATCACCTACTTGAGTGCTAAGAGATCTACTTGAGACCATCTATTCCTAGCTTATCCCTAGACCTATCCTAGAGCCTATGTTTACATTTATCCATTTTGTGTGGGCCACATGCATCCTTAGTCACCCCTAAACTAGTCCTAGACTCTCATTATTGCATCTTGGCCCCATCGTATCTTAATTTATAGGACTAGGATACTCACATCATAATAGGGATAATATCACAACATGGAACTAGTGTCTCAATATTAGTTTTATTATCCTTTCCTTCCTTTTTAAACAAATGGATATCTTTTCAAGTCTTAAACCTCCTAGGGTCGCCCTAGACATCTTTTAATACCTATACAAAAATTAGAACAATATATACATGAATTATATCCTTCTTAGCACTATATGGGAATCATATCCAAGTTACATATGCAAGATCTAAAAAAGTTATGCATAATTAACATTATCAAACCGTATACTTCCGTACTTCTACATACTACCATCTACAACATTTCTAAGCTCAAATTACTTATATTTAGAGTCTCAAACAAATTCAAATAAGTCAAGTCAACCATAATACTAGCATAACTTATACTTGGACCAATACTTAGGGGGAATAAATACATTGGGCTTTCTCCCTCTTTAGATTATTAGTGTGTAGGCAACTTTTATCGCAACAAGGTGTTGAAGATGTCTAACCTACCCCACTAAAAAGCACCCTTTTTTAATTGTGTCAATAAAATACTCTAAAAATATAGAGTATTAGGGGTTTATCATAAAATTAGTAAAAATAGGACATATAGAGGGTTGTATAACTCATGCACAGAGGAACAAGTGCACCTATAAGCTCAAAACAGTCCTGCACAGAGGACATTATTGCCAAAATAGGGACACTAATGCAAAATGGCACTATCTAATTAAGGTGATATTGTTATAAAAGGATTTTGACACCCATATCCTATTTCAAACATATAGACCAACCTTTGCCTCAATTTTTAGCCTCCAAATCATCAATCTCAATCATTTTCCAGCTAAGTTCCCATTAACATTATTTATTGTTATTTTTAGAAAGGTCAAAATTAGTGAATTATATAACAAAATAGTGGATGTATTTACTACATATTTATATCCTAATTTACTTTACTAAGCTCTTTATCAACATAGGATTTACATTCATTTGAGTCCTAAAAGGTTAAAACAAGAAGTAATTTTGAAATAATATAAATATTTTGTCAAATAGTGGTCCATTCAAAATAAGAGCGATAATTAGTTTATCAATCATAACATGACCAAATAAAAATATATAATATAAAACTAAAATAGACAAAATCATAACTAAAATAAATAAAATTTTGAAATAAATAAAAAATTTACAACATATAAAAAATCATCATAGATGTACAATCACAAAATTTATCAATCTATAAAAAATGAAAACATGAAAAAAATTTAAAAAAAAAAGATTAAAAGAAATAAAAAATCATATTATAGTTAAATAAACTAAAATAAAGTTATGAATAATTATTAAAAATTATAAATGGATATAATGAAAATGGAGAAAACATTGACTGAAAAAATGTAAAACTCAAATTTTATAAAAACTAAGGTATTGCACTTGTCATTCCTAATTTCACCCACATGGAAACATCATTCCATGATCCTCCTTCAATCTACACAACTAAAATCATGAACATTCTTATATCATACCATCCAAGCATGTTACAACATATTTTTAATGAATCCAAGTGACTATTTAGAATATGTTTAGATTTTGAACAAGCTAGGAAAAAATTTAGTGGCCTATATAAAATAAACTTAGAGGTCACTAAGTGAATAAATTTTGCAATGGTTTCAAATCAGTTTAGAAAAAAGTATAATAGTGTAGGTGAATTATGAGATGCATTATATAATTGATTGGAAGGGACTACCCAAAGTAGGTGATCATTTATATCATATAGATAAATGATTAGATGATGTATTTGGATGACTGCATCTTACAAATGGGTGAATAGATGATGCATCCAAGTGAGTACATCCTAAATTTAGACAACTACATGATGTAATTAGATGAATACATGATGCATTCAAATGAATTTATTATATATCCACCTGAATGCATAGGTAGATGGATGAATTTAGGATGTAATTGCCTAACTACATCATCCAGTCGTCTATGTGCATGTATAGTTAGGTGGCTACATAATGTGGTCATCTAACCGTAGGATGTAGTCACCTAGTTGCATCACATAGTCATACATCTATAGGATGTATTCATCTAACTTAATAATCTATTCATATATTTTCATGATGTAGATGGATGCCTACTTCAGTTATCCCAATCTAATCACCTATATAACGCATCCATGCTGTCATCTAACACCTAGTTACAGTCACTTAACTATTGGTTGTATATTTTTAATAGTAGATACCAATGCATGAAATAGTTTAATGTGCTCAAAGAGATAATACCATCATGGAATAGAGTTTAATATATTATATATAGTTGTGAATACCCCTGATTAGATTTTTTGGTATCAGTGACACATTTATAAGAGGAAATTTATTTTAAAAAGTAGGTGAACCGATCCTTAAATTTACATTCTACTCTAAAATTTAGGTGATCTTATGCTATTGGCTACCCCACAAAATTGCCAAATGTTAACTTTGAAAAATATAATATTCTTGAATTAATGAAGATTCACCACTAAAATAATCCCTGGGATAAGCCATAATTTTAAATGGAACATTTGAAAATGAATCAATAGTTAATTAAATAATAATAATAATAATAAATATTATACTTTAAATTAGTGAATATAATGCCTTCATCATTTCTAGATACATCCACAATAAAATCATCACAATTTACCCCTCTTTAAATATGTACTCATCATATGAAACCCAAAATATACACCCATAAGAAAGATAATATTATATGTTTCTCCTTCAATACATACTTGTCATAAAAAAATGTTTAAACTCACATGGATAAACATACAATTTATCATAAAAACTACATATAAACTTTTACTTTACACACACAAATAAAAATAATTGATTAAAATTTGTCTTTATAGTATATTTTTTAGATATTTCATACACATATATATATACACTAGTTTTCATAAACATACTTATCATTAAATATTATATACATTCAATAGGGAAATATTGAACTAACATAGAAACCACATAATTTTATTTATATCTTTTATGATACAACATAATTAAATCATGAGATATAAAGCAAATACTAATTATATATACTAATAAGTTGTGGTACTATTTATTCATACCCCACATCTTGAATGGACATCAAACACTATTTTTTGAATTCCATTATTTAAGGAAACAAAAATTTCCATTATGATAAAAATGACGTCAAATCCAAATGAATTGTTTGTTAGAAAATTCTACAAAAAATTAAAATTAAAAATAAATATCTTATTCCTCAAGATATAATTTAATTTTAAGTCAATGCATCAGGATAGAGTGGTGTAAATATTCAATGTTGGTTTGTGTTCCCATACATATGACATGTTATTCTATGTATCATACATTCCATGTCATGCACCATACAAATAACTATTCACTATAAATGACATTTAATTAAATGGAACAATAGTTCATGACATCAATTTAAAATGTTTACTGTGAGGAACTTTGATTTCTCAATAACTTTATCCTAGCTAAATATACTACTAACCCATGATGTATGCCTATTGTTATATCCCCCACTACACAATGTCAACTCAAATACATCCCTAATGGACATTTTGTACCCCATACCAACACATCGCAACATATATAATTGAATGTCTCTTTTCCCATCATCTACATACAAACTAATGTCATCATGATACCTCTATGGTATAATAAGGTGAATTCATAATGTAGATAATCAAGCCCATCATGAGATCATAATCCATCATGACATATCCATAGTCCATACCTCTATGGTATAACAAGGTAAATAAGATCATAGTCCATCATGTCATATCCATTTTAATCAGTCAACTTAAATGTCACATAATCATGCTGAAAAGAAGTATAAGATCTGATAAGGAAAATAAAGTGTTCATACTTAATATGATCTTTGAATCAAATAAACATATATACATATCCTCATAAGTGGCCCGACATATATTTTTCCATAGATTTTACTTAATCAAAATAGAAAAAATGCATAAGTCCATAATATAATAATAAACATGATGATGACTCCCATGGTAAAAAAATAGGGGTCTCAAGGCAGGGCATTACAATTTCTACATGTTTTTTACTTGTTTTAATAGAATTTACTTCATAAAAGAGTTAGAATCTTTTTAGAGATTTTAGGATATGGTTTTATTCATGGGGGTTTTGGAAACTTTTTAGAAATTTTTTGGTTTTTATTCCTTAGGTGTATTACATGGTTTTCCTTAAAATATGATAGTCAGAAAATATACAAAACTATTTTATACTTCTTCAAGGCTCCTTGACATATTCTTATAATGACATTTCAAAAAAAAAAATGGTAATTGTTTGCATGTACAAAAGTATGTGAAAAATTTAATAAATTCAAACGAAATTACACAAACCCTATAAATTTCAAATCAAAATCAAAATACTTAGTAGCATTTTTGAAAGTTCAAATCAAAAGCCCTAAATCCTTGTGAAAAAATTATAGAAAAGTAATTTTTTTTAATAAACCTTGTATTATTTGTAAAATGATAATGGAGAAAACTTCAATTAATATTTAGAAGATTTAATAATGAAATAATAAACCCTAAAAATATAAATAAATCCTTAAAGATTACATAATTAATGAAGCATTAACTAACATGTTTATATATTTATCTTTGTCTATACCCATATCCTCATTAGAGGTGACTTGTCTCTCCTCCTTTCATATCATATGATCTCCTCTCATCTTAAATATATTACAAAAATGGAAGAAACATAAGCATAAATAAAAATAAATCTTAATTTATTTCCCTTATTTTTTTTTCAAATCCTTTTTTTTAAAAACCTAACAAAACTTGTATATGATTTGCACAAAAATGAGTAAAAAATTGGAAAAACATTGAAGGTCAATGTTAACCCAACCCAATTTAAGGTACTATATACAAGAAACGTAGTAGTGTTTATGGGAAAATAGATACATTTTTAATATCTAGAGGACCACATGTGCATTAATTAAAATATAAAATAAGATGATTATATTTAGAATTAATGGTGATGAATGATATAGCTTGGCTTCTATGGCTTTTCTAGAAAAATGGATTGTTGGAAACAAAATTCTGCTAGGGTTTCCCATGGTCAACTTTCCTTCCATTGAGTGATCTCTTGACCTCCTTGCATACCACCTCTACAAGACTTTCTAGAGGTTGTACACATTTATTGCACTTGATGCTCCACCTTGTGCATAGGACAAATCTATATAATGACTTACCCACTCTCAACTACAATTGTTGTTACAAGAGATGAGAGAAATGGCACCCAAGAGAGCTCAGAGTTTGTACCAAAGGTATTAGATTAGGTACTCACTCTGTCATTCTTTATTAGCTAGAAGTATGTCTTGCTAGTGATTATATTGAAAATGTATTTAAATGATAGGAAAAAATTTCCATTATTTCTTACTTTATTGGCCGACTCCTGTCTGAAGGTTCTCTTTACAATTGGTTTCCCCACCATTGGGAGCCAGTGAATGTCCATGTGGTTGGCGTAAAAAATCTTACCAAAAGGTTTTTACTATTTACCTATAAAGAGCCATCTAAAGTCTGATCCATCCTTTCCAAATCAAGCCATTGATTTATTTGAAACACATTTATGATTTTATCCTACTGGACCCATGATTTCAAAGTCACAAACCAAGCCTTCCTCTCAATCCTCGTATGGGTCAAACCTACTGGCTTGCCAATGAACCTATGAGCCTTTATGGAGAGAATTATCATGTCCATTGAACACATTTTTTACAATGAGAAGCAAAATGTTAAGATTTTATATTAGTAATATTATTTATTAATTGATTTTAGTTTGTTTGTTATCGAGAACTGTATTCTCGTAAGGCTTGTTCTTGTCCATATTATTCCGGGTCATTAAATCCTATATTATAGGAAGTTGGTGAGTACCTCCAGGGCTATAAAATAGCCTTTGTTTTGTATCGAAAAGATATGAAGAACATAATAATATATTGTGTTTAATCTATTTTTCTGTGCAATTTGTATTCGGGTCTCTAATTTGCCAACAGTCTGGTATCGGGGCTTATTATTTGGTCTTGTGCCTGTAATGGAAGCCTGTGTAAAGTTTTAGTGAGTGATCAGGGGTAGCAACTTCGTGAGTGATCTATGGTAAAAAATTATTCGAGTATTTCTTGTTCAGCTGTAGTATACTCATTTACTATTTCAAGTCATCCGCCAATCCAATCACGATACAGAATCCTCATCTCCAGCCTTATCACGTTGCAACAGTTTTTCCATTCAACCTTCCAACGTACCACTCCACCAAGTCTATGGTCTGCTGAGTTTCGTACCATCTCCTGTCAGATCTTTGCATATTTCTCAGGCAGATGTGAATGAATTTTGAGAGCTTGTCGTGCACATGGTAGAATCAATTATTTGTTAGATACGTTTGACTTGTTCAAACAGTCCATGTTATCCTATTAACTTCGCACATGACCAGATTGTTATCATCAGGCACAACTGTCATCTCTTACCTACCAATGCCATGTGACCCGAGAGTCTCAAGTGGTGATCTATCTCATTTTTTTGGTGTATCGACTGCAATAAACCTAAACCTTGCATCAAATCTTTTTAATGATTTGTTTTTTAAACACCTCATGTACGCTGGCAGTTGTTAGTAGGAGCAGATTTGTGTTTTGATAAGGTTGGTGCCCTGAGAGTGGAAAATTACTTGATGCAAGTGCAGCTACATAGAGTTTTTGCTACATGTGGAAAATTACTTGATGCAAATACAGCTACGCATATTTTCTGCTATCCTAAGGGTGCATCAAACAAAAAGTCTGTCAAAGATAGATGTAAATCTTCAAAAGCTCGCCTATTTCTACACGTGTACCTCGGTAGGAAGCTTCTCGTGGATAGATCAAGCAACTTTCACTGTTCATGCAAGTAGCGCTATTTAAATTGGTTTTTAGGGATAAGATTTTTATAGAGAGTCTAGTCATAACAATTTTAATCTTATGTGTCATTTAGGTCTAATGTGTCATTTAGGGTTTAATTTTTTTATATAGTCCATTAGTATTTCAGTTTTTGTCATAGTACGGGAAAGTCTCTCTTATTAAAAGACAAGTCCGTGTCATTTAAATAATAGACTGATTGGGTTATTAACCATAGTATATAATATATTTTGAGTCATTTTACAATCTAATCAGTTTTATATTAATCAATTAATTAATATAAGTTTTTTGTTATATGTTCAAAATATCAAAAGAGTCGATTTTAAGTGTGTCATAGAGTCAAATAAAAGGATGCATTTTTGGGTGATCCTAACATTCTATGTAAATATATTTATTCACATTAGAGATGGGGATTTATTCTCTACAATTGAGTTTCAAATCTTGATTGGTTGAGTGAAGTGACTTCATCAACTGGAGGCTGGAGGATACAGAGAGGCTGGAGGACAATTGACATCCTTTCATAAGTCATCTACGATGAGGTCATATCATTTCTATGATGATAGTTTATGTGGTGTGATGTTTTTTTCTTTTTTGTAGTGTGGTGTGTTTTGTGCCAAATCAACTATGCCAATGATGATTGCTAGTGGAAGTGGTGAATATCTATATTGTGTGAGAATGAGTGACAACAATTGCATATAGAGGTTATTAAAGGTGATGAGAATTTACTACTCATTTTTTTTTTCTACATTTTGTATTTTCAATAAAATATCAAGTAGTATTTTCTGGTTTCATACCTCCCAATGAAGAACATTGTGGGGAGAAAAAGCAATAAGTAGCGATTAGTTCTTGAAAAAGGGTTTGTGGAAATCAGAGAAACCACCAAAGTGTATAAATCAGTACAGACATCTTACCACCTCCAGGTTCATGGTCAACCTATAGCAGAAAACCATATTGGTTCATGGTAATTTAAGACACCATTCAAAGTATTAAGTAGAGAGATGTACTCCTATCACTACCAGGTTTGTGGTAATCCTGCAAGGACAAACCAAGGTGTCACCAAGACCATGAAGCCACGAAAATGGCTTGCCACCTTAGAAAGTGAGTAGGCTATATGGAGAGTGTGAAACCTTTTACCATGTTTGAATTAAGGGGGTGAATATTCGGATTTTATAGTAGTAATATTATTAATTATTTTATTTTAGTTTTTTTTTTCTATGGGGAACTATATTCCTATAAGGCTTGTTCTTATACATGTTATTCTAGGTCATTAGATCCTATATTATAGGATGTCATTTAGTACCTCCATGGATATATAATAGTCTTTTTTTTTATCAAAAAGATATGAAAAACATAATAATATATTGTGTTTAAACTTTTTTTTGGTGTAATTTGTATTTAGGTCTCTAATTTGCCAACACAAAATTGGCTCTCTTCCTTCTTGAAAAAATGGGTTTGCATCCAGGTGGACCTTTCCAAAGACTTGAAAGAATTTATTTATATCTAGGTGGCTGACACTTGATGGTTACAAGAAATTTTGTACTTCAACTTGCCCAACACTTAATTTCATTTGTATGTGTTTGGCCATCATATCAAATATTTCCCCCTCATGGGATACTTGATACCTTCCTTGGACCCTCCACAATCTGAGAAGCCTAAGGTGGTTGACAATGGGGATGGCTAGACCATTGTCCATTAATGCTAGGTTTGAAACCTTCCCTCCATGATGCCTCCTCTCCAATAAATAACCCTTATTAGGAGAAACCTAGTCTTCCTCCCCCTATTGTTTAGATCCCCAAAGCCCAACATAACATTATTTCAAGTAGTTTTCAATATTCCTTGGTCCTTACAATTAGGATATCCTCAATTAATATATCATTATTAAGGTAGATGTGTTGCCTAACCAATGGTGGTGGTGACTCTACCTAAGATGAATATGGGGATAAACTCCACTCCATTATGTCTAGATATTTTTCTCTCCCAAACTAATGCAATAGTTTGGCCATGCTAGCAAATCTTGAGGAAGGACAAGGGGAATTAGTCATGGATGATGTTTCCAAGCAAACTATTTATCATGGAAGGTTTGAGGTATTACAAATTCCTCTCAAAAATAATCTGTGTCTAACCTCTCAATAAATATGATATTTATATTTTTTTCATTTATAAGAGGTTAAATTTATAGGGTTTATGTTACAGACTTCTCTACATTGTATTTGGCATGACACCACCTAGTTTTCCACTATACATTGAGATAGACATGGTAGTACCTATTATCCCAACATAAAACTTATCCCCCTCGTCATATAGTGTGGTCATATGAGAAAATCACCCCATTTAGCCTTTATGCCTTGGTCATATGGAAATTAATCCCATGATCACTTCTAACCCAAAAACACTTAACTTTTGCTACATGAAGGTATAAGTTTTTTTTTGAGAAAATTGATTTCCAAATTTTTTAAAGCTTTTGCTTCAAGGGGCATCATGATTTCTATGATGAAGTTGATCAAAAATATTTTCCACCATTTATGCCAAATTTTTTAATGCAAGCTAAGATTTTCAAATGGCCATAACATTTGATCAATAACTCAAATTTGAGTGTCATCTTATTCAAAGGTGCTTGTTTTTCATGATCTACACATTGGTGATATTTTTGAGATCCATTTAAATAAACTATTGTACAATCTTGGATGCATTATTAACTAAGTTTGATGTCCCTCTAGTTCTTTCATACTTACGCACAAATTATTCAAGATGCTTTCTCAATTATGTCCAATGTATATATGAGCATGCTTATACCTACAACATTATGGGGGGTCACTATTAAAATTTCTAATGAGGTATTATGTGGTGATATGCATTCTTTGGTGTTTTTATATATATGTTCTCATTTTCTACATTATGCTGATTCTTACACTTACTTCTCATTTGAATTCATTCTCAGTTGTGCCCAATGTCCTCTTCATGACCATTCATTATTATTATAACTAGGGGTTATTGTAGTTTTTTGTATAGTTAAGCACTTCATTGATGTCTTATCTTAGTCATGTCAAATTCACCTGAGAGAAATTTATGGGGGAAATGTTATTCTATACTAGTGGTTCTTATTGGAAATACCAACTATGCTTCTTGGTGTGCTTACATGGAATACTTGCTCACAAGAAAGAATCATAGTCCATTTCTATATCAATAGATTCTTGATCCCATTGATCATGTTCAGTTCAATAAATGGGGTAATAATTTTAATAAGTTTTTTGGTACCTTATTTTTACATGTTTATGTGGATCTTCATTGCCATGTGAACATATAACGTGTCCATGCACTATTTGCAACATTATTCAGTCTTCTTTTAATGATATTTATGAGATTTATACCACTCCTCCCTCTCCACTTCCTATTATCTCTTTAGAGACTGTTGTAGTCTCTCCTCTTAATCCTAATTCTTGTGATCACACATCCATGGTGGATAGTGCTTTTCCTTCTATCAAGACACCACTACAGGATGTGATTCTACCTAACCTTAGTTATCCCATTAAAGAATATAATTTCATTCATGTGCATGATGTTGTTCTTCTAGAGACATCACAGACTGTTATTTTGAAGGAATCTACTATTTCTAGTGAGAGTACACATTATGAGAGCATCAATGAATCTTCCATTCTTATGGATATTTAGTTTGTAGATCCATGTGATTAATTATCAATATCTTCTTCATCTTCGAGCATTTTTTAGCCTTTTTCTCCACTTCACATGGACATTCATTTAAAAAATGTTCCATGCCTTTCTTATTCATTAAACTAACCTATAATTGATGACACTTCTAAACCTAAGTACTTATCTAAGATTGATGACTCTTCTGCTAGCATAAATGACTAAAATAATGATGGGTACACACCTCCACCATATCCTTGTCACCTTTTATATATTGAGGAGTTATTTACTATTTAACCCACCTATGGTATGCTTCTGACATTATATGGTGAAGGTATAATATTTAATAACTCATGAGACATTGAAAAGACTATTCCATAGGTACATAGAATTATACAGCCCATTTTTGCCTCTTCTTCCATTGGACCATCATTGCATAGAGTAGTTGGCCCTCTTATCCTACACTAGGAGAAAAGTTTCTTGTTTGGAGTTCAATCATGCACTTGATGGACACATTCATTGTTCCAAGGTGCTATACTCTACACTATACATATTGTTGATAGTTTCACTTTAGTGGCATTGCATTCAATTCTTATACACGATCTTGTTAGACATATGCCACACTTTTGTTTTGTACCCTACTCATATTTGTTTATATTTTTGCCTTAATATTCCTTTATGGAATGGATAACTTTACAATATACCATTCATGTTTTTCCTTTGGCAAAGGTAGGAAGCAATGTTTGATGTAGATGGAACTTTTTCAATTTTTAGGTATAGGATCTTATCAATGACATTCATCATTTTACAAGATCTAATATAGGCATCTTTAACATATTCTATGTGGACTTCTCATTTCTATTGTCTATATGTGATCTATTTACTCATAGTTATGCATGCATTTTTGGTTTTGTCTAACATCCTTAGATCATGCACAACTTCTCTTACTTGCTCTCTTTTAGGGGATGAGTTTTGTCCTATGGGTTTCCTCATTTTCCTTACTTTATGAGAATTAAATCTTACTTGGGTAACTCATTAGGCCTAATTTATGGGACCCAATTATCCTACCCACTTAAACTATGATTAATAAGGTGCTAATGTAGGTTTTTTACCACTATGGTTTTACTTACATGGTCTATTTTATCTTGATTAGGTAACTCTAGGTCATCAGTGAAAGTTATCCCACATGCATGAGGATGTTGGGACATGTCCAACTTTCACCTAGAAATGTACCTTTCATATTGCTTTTATGGTTAATGAAAAATACTCTTTCTACAAATTCTCTTGGTGAGATAAGTTTCTTTTTATTTAGGGTTTTGAGATTTTATTTAGGTTCTCCATACAAGTGAGACATGTTTACTAGACTTGTAGTTATAAATCTATAGAATCACATCTCGAGCTACTTCTTATTGTGATGATGAGTCAATCATAGTTCCCAAATCTTCTACCCTATCATAATATAGAAAAGATTTCAATTTTTACAATGCATTATACACTACTATATTTTCATCTTCAAAAACAAAAGCTTGTATAAATTCATGATGTATATGATCCATAATCGACAATAATCAAGTGTCATAACAATGAAAAATACACTTGAATTGGATCAAAACTTTATTTAAATATTTAATAAAAATAGATTTTAAAATAATATTAAATTAATAACATAATTTAAATATCCATAATAGGATGAATTGAAAGAGTATAGCAAAAATGACAGATAAAAAAATACACCAAATTGATTTAATAACAAAGTTCGACACAATGGCCTACATCTTTAGATCTGCTCCAATAGGGATCACTCATATTAAATTGTCATAAAATAGCCTCCAATTTCCTTAGAAGTCTTTCAAATCTTCATCTCAAGATTAAATTATGTTAGAATAATAATCTCAAACCAAATATGGAGTTTGAGGAACTTAAAATTCTCCCTAAGTCTCTAAACACCCTTATACATGCCTTATTTTCACAAAATAACATGTCTTCAAATGCAAAATTAAGCACTTTATATAGTGCATTGATCCATGGGTGCATCAGTGGGAATGTTATCATTTTACCAATAATGCCTAGGTTCAAATCCTATGGCATGGCATTTGGTGTTAATCCTAACCAATTATCCCACATTGGTAAAGTGGATGCAAATTTGGTGTTAAAATACGATGAAGTTCGTGGTTTGTTAATGCCTTAAAAAGGCATAGCCCATGTTTGGGATAACATGAATACATTGGAATTTGTATTATGATTCAGTAGTGGCATTGAACGTGGAAAACATGGCATGTTTTTTGGGCTTCGTACATGGTAACTGATTTATGTAGTAAATTGGAATTTTGGTTTGGCATGGAACATTTGATGGTCTTCAAGCATGACAAATAATTATATGAATATATAGTCAATAGCTGACTATTAATAAAATTTGACCATGAAATATTATAGTGGTGGAAAGCGACATGATGGCTTGAGGACCCACCATGTGGACCACTCAGAATTCAACACTTGTCAACATCCAATTGGATGCTCTATCAGTGACAAGGTCCCCCTCTGAGATAAAAGTAGACTCGAGATCATATTCAAACTTTTTCACTAGTCAAAGATGAAGTATAAAAACTAAAACCAATTTTTTGATCTAACTACTTACCATGTGTTCATCAGATAATTGGTCCATTTGGTGTGCTAGAATTATGCCACATCACGTTGTATTGCCTTTTTGACCTATTTAATCTAAAAACTTCAATGCATGATATCTTGTGCAAACGGGCTCAAAATTGACCTATTTAAATTATGACAAAAAGCCCTTGATGAGCTTTATGTTGTGCCAATGATCAATTTGTAATTTGATGAACTCTATTTTGAAGCAAAACATAGATCCTCCTAGATCAGTATATGCACCCAATGTTTATTTCTCTCCTGCACTTCTAATGCATATACCACATAGTTACAAGTGGTGAAAGAATGTGGCTTAAAATATGTACCCAATTTTTTGGCTCAACACCTTGTGTAGACCATATATCTATGCATTTATCAATATGTAACTCTAGACATTAGCATTCTATAAATAATCACCACTATATTCTAATAGTGAGTGGTACCTAAAATCATGCTCATAAAAATTCACATGCTTCATTTCATTATAACTTTGGTTTTATATGAACTACCCACCATGTCAGTGTGGTTCCCTTTAATGAATAAAAGAGTGTACTAACTCTCTGATCTATATCTAGAACATGATGTTTCAACCTAAATATAAGTTGATTAAGATCCTTTATCACAAAGTAATGTGGTATTGGCATTCTACGATGAATATGATTTGTAGAGGTTATACCTCATGATCTCTCCCAACCTAATTAAACATATACATGTCTAAGTAGCCACTTATTGAAGATATTTCTTCCTAAGGTGGAATGATTTCCTAAGTAAGCTCTTTGTAACCCATGGTTGTTGCACTTATATTATATAATAAATATACTTCTAACTTAGAGATCACACAAACAAAGAGGTACATTCTTTAATTTCAAATTGATGAGTTAGAGACTTTTTTAATACTATATTATAGACCAGTTACTCTATTATTTTTGGTTGTATGTGTTACTCAATCTATGGTTTAAATAACTAATATTCCATAGCTTATAGAGCACTTTTATTTATATCTCCACTAACTTTTAACCAGTTATTATCAATGCATGTATAAGGTGACCTTTTTAGAATAAAATAAATTTTTATGCTCTTATTTATTAAATGGTATAAAAAATATCTTATCTACTTGGTGTGCCTCTAATTGATTTTACATTGTATTGATAGTCATTTTGTCATCATAATCTCATTTATTACCAATCAATTCAGGGTAACTAGTCTAATTTATTTTCATGTTGATCACCTCAAAATTTCCTTACAGACTCAGTTCAATAAGTTTAATCTCCACATCTTCTAAGTGACCAATTGGATCTACTCTACCATAGTCTATAAGACTAAGAGTAAGAGGACTATAGTTAAATGTTGGCTATATAATAACCTCTAATGTAGATCTAGGAATCATGTTGAAATTACTTCTAGAACAAAATACTACATTAGGAATCTCACACCCTGCGAGTTCAATATCCAAACATGATTAAACATCCTAGGGTTTCATAATTTTGACATACCAAATCACCTCGTCAGTATGATGATGTCCTCTCTAATTAAACTTTAGAATATTATGAAAGATATTGGTAATGTTATATGATATGTCTTCATTTTGTAGACTACTGAGCAATTTCAACACGTATATCAATTCAGCCACAGCATTTTCTTGTCTCATAATTCACATAATATGTCCATATATTTGTAACATCTCTTTCTAATTTAGTCTTTTGCTATATTTATTTAATAACATGCATAGCTCGATACATCAATCTCTTTTTTAGATTAGTATCATGATATTTATCATGTTCAACTTTACTGATTCCATCATCCTACACCATTTCCAATGGATTCAACCTTTGATCTATATGTTTTTATCTTGTGACTACTTTCTTGAATTAATTTTCCCTAGGTTGTGCGTTTATCATATTTACATTTTACATAGGATTTTACTTCCTCTACTTTTATAATACTAGATAATATTTACTCTGATGTTATCCTTCAACTTTATAATAAATACAATATATCTATCTTTTAGGAGTAGTTGGGAATTTTCATGTTAAGTGATTATATTCATCACACAAATAATATTGATTGGGCTAACAAGCCTTTTATCCTTATCATTGTTGCGACCTCCTTGATATCCACCCTAGTGGCTACATTTGTATCCTCTTCTATTTTTTTGAAGGACCCAACCTTGTGAATATTTATAAATAAATCCTCCTTACTATGTTTACCTCATATTATATCCAACATAATTCCACTAAGGTGATGTTGAATTTGAAACTGATTATTTATGTTGATGACTCATATTGTTCCATGAGGATTGATATTGATATTGTACAGATGATAGTGTTCATCTAGCTAGACCCTAGGGTCAATATTAAGGTGATGAAAGCATCCACCTAGGACCACCTTGTGTCAAACTATTCATTTCCAACTCTGGGGTTGGAATTACCTACTTCATAGTATGTAAATGCTAGACTATGACTACAAAGACAATTTTTGTGATATATTCCTTTAGTTATCATATCTCTCTTAAATAACTCTTCTCATTATGATATGTTAATTTTCAAAAATTATAGTATAGACTCTAGTATTTTCTAATGTACTATTATAATAGATGACACTTTGATCTTGCATATCTTACTACTTTACATATTTTGTAGAACTATGTTTTGAGTTTAGGACAATCGTTCCTATGATGCCCTTCTCAACCATACTCTATACACCATAATCCTAATTTATGTTTATTATTTTCATGCATCTCATCCATTTTATTGAGAAAAATCATCTATTTTTGCCTCAACTTTAGAGCCATCCACTAGAGGATCACCATAGTCCCCAGTTTGTTTAACTTGTAGAGTAGTTACTCAAGCATCAACCTTAGTCAAGAATTGGAACTACACAATGGCAAATCTAATTCTGGATCACATCCCATCTACAAACCAAGTAGCCTTGTCCTTATCTTCTATGATAAAATCAATCTTATTTATCATATCTAAAAATATACAATCATATTCCTATACCAATTCTCTACTTCTCTACTGAATCTCATTCAGACCTTGAATGGTTTGACTTGATCATTTCTTCATCTTAACTTCTGAAATTAGTTGGTGTTTAACTTATTGAATATTTAAGGAATTAACATCCATTTTAAAAATGAACTGCAAGGCTTGACCTACTAAGTATCTTATGAGTTCACACTTCTTTACATCTTCAAGGGTTACTCCCTTAACCTACCATTTCATGTCATAGGTTAACAAATGTTATTCATGGTCTATAGACCCATCATATTATGTCAAATTAAAAAATATGCCTACATTTAATGCCATATTTATTGCACATGCAATTACTATTATCATCTTATTCATAATAACAATTGTTACTATAGATTTTTACACACTAGGAAATTCTAATACAGGATTCTACATACTAGTTTTCATAGGTGTCTTAAAATATATCTCTAAAGTGAATCCAACCTCTTCTAACCTTTTATTATCTATTGATTTCAAGGTCTTTGCATTAAGTTTACCAAATTTATCCATAAATCATTCAATCCAAATTCTAGTTGTCCCTTCCTCTGCACTTTATTTTCTTATATCCAATGACAAATTGGGCTCAGAGGATGTATTCTGAATAAATGAATGATTTATGTCTTCAACTTCTTCTATCTATGATATTGAACCTATGATAATTCTACCATTATTTATAATTTCCTCTAAAGAATATTACTTCCCTAGTCCAAATAATATATTTCTCTTAGTTATGATCTACTCCTATCCTAGAACTTCTTTGCTATTATCCTACTTTATTCTTCACCTTTACTCTGATCTATATCCTCACTATCCCTATTTATTTCATCTTCCTTCTCCGGCCCTTATTTTACTTAATTTGTAATACTCTCTACATTATCCACTTCTAAAATATTGTGTATCCTCTCTCTATGCTCCTCTCTCTTCAATGTCCTCTACTTTATTCCTACTACTATTTGTAGTTAAATATGAATTATTCAATTTATTCCATCTTTTTGTCATAGTTCTCATTCCAATCCTAGAATTTCCTTCTCACTCTAGCTCTTTATGTTTCAATATTCTAGGTTCATGTTCAAGTTCCTCTACTCATCTATACATCATTCATTCTTATATCCCATGCATCCCCATAATGCTTGAAGTGACTACACCATGTTGGTTAGGGTAGGCACCATCGTCATTTCACAACCAACATCTTAATTAAAGTAGGTAGCCACTCAATGAAATTTCTATATATTCTTTTAATAAAGAGGTCTTTCACATATTCAAAAGATAAATATCATTATGCAATAAATTTTATGATGTAATAATCAATGTTAGTCCTATCCCAATGGTCTATTGCATAGGTCCACTTACTATTTATATTTTGTACAATATCTAACATTTATTTTGAACAATATATAAATTCCATCCTTCTTGGGTGAAAATAGTAATACTCCAATCTTTATAACCATGTAGATAATAAACTAAATAATTCACACTAGAGGATTTCATAAATTTAACCCTAGATATGCTCTTGAATAATTTATTTCACAGTCTTCCTGATTCTTTTCACATCTTCTATAAAATTATGGATTCATTCAACTAACCATCTTTATATATCTCTTTCCATGGTAGCCATCATAACATGTTTCAACAAAAGGCTTCTTTCTCACCACACCATTGTTAGTATATGTTCCTAGAAACCCCTTTTGACAGGCTAATGCAAGGATAATGATGCAGGAGCATCACCATATGCATGTAAAATTTATGTTTTAAAGAGAATAGGAGGTATATTAATTCATAATAAGCCATTCTTGAGGAATTATAAGTTTTTTTTAAGTCATTCAAGGCCTTTGGAGAGTTTCCCTCCAAAACTAGATTTGAATTTTCAAATGTTCCTTATGTAATTACATTAAAAAAATTGTAATGGTTTGAGAGTTATATGAGTTGTGATAGGTCCATATGAGTGTGAAACATAAAAAAATTTATTATAGAACTTATTGGAGGTCATGGTCATCTTGAAATCTAGAAAGAGTAAATTTAACAAGTAGTCCATGAGAATAGGGTCAAAATTTGCTATCTTGTGTCTAAGTGGTTGGAGAGAATCTTGAGCAAAATTGGAGCATTATAAAATTGGATAAGACTAAAAAAACTTGATTTGAATCTATCATAGCAAGATGTATGTGTACAATACCATCCACAAGCCTAAAAGGCAACATTTTTTCCATTGCAAAAAAAAATCTCCAGTCTGCCAACACTTTGGCAGAAGTCTGTGTATGTTTTTAGAATTTATTTATTATGAATAAAGGGGTTTTGTGTTCAAATGGTTTTTATTTAAATTAATTTCATCTTCTTAGACGTGATCCAAGTTTACTTTAATTTATTTCAAGCTTAAGACATAGATTGAGTTCTTGAAACCCTTGAAATTTTTTATTTTTATATGTACAGTCATATACAGTGGTGTTTTTGCACATGTAAAACATTCTATGGAAGAAAATTATCTATTGGAGATGTTATAGGAGTGAGTTGAGATAATATTCCAGGTGTTATAATATAAAATAAAATTCAAATATCTCTATGAAAAATCAATTAAAATCTCTCGGCCTCCCTATTTTCTGTGTAAACCAAAACTCAGATTTTGGTCACTAAAAAGGCCATAACTCCTAAAATACTAATCCAAATGACTTGATTATTTTTGGAAAATTTATATGAAATTATTTTTTATTTATTAAAATTTTTTTCATGCCAAAAGTAGCTATATATTTTCAGATATATATGAATGTGTTTTTATCTGCCTGTAGGTGCTCATTTTTCAAAAATTGTCAAAAAGTCAAAGTTGAGTTTTCCTTACTTTTGAGTGCTATAACTTGGTATAAGGCTTGGATCATATTTATTATGTTTGAAATACCTTAATAAATTTGGTTTCATTTTTAATAAGGGGATAATAATGATTTTGACCTATTGGAGGCACAATTAGGCCTAATAAGACCTACAAGCTTTTGAACAAGGTAAGGAGTTTAGAGACAAAATTCAATATCTTAGAGTATTATATATTATATGAGGATTGAAACATGTTAGATAAATTGAATCACATTTGTTTAAACTTATTTTAAGTTTCAGATAGATGCATATTATAGATTGAATACCTAAATCTCCATTAAGGCTTGAGAAGCTAGTAAGGGTTTCAAGAACCATAAGGAAGATTAGGAAAGAAGATTTGGTTGCAGATCTAGAAAGAGTATAATATTGCATGGATGGATTATCAAAGAATAAATATATGCTTAAGATACAATGTGATACTTCCTTGAAGAGTAAAAGGGGTATAAACATGTATTATCTCATTCAAGACATTTGATTACTTTGTATAGACGAATGCCTCAATGAATATTTGTTTGTAAAGTGAGTTTGGTATATATCATTTTTGTATCAGAGCAATTTTGATCTTTGGGATGGTTATTTGTTAATGATGTTTCATCAATAAAGAGTTGTTACAGGATTTGGAAAAAGGATCAACATGACAAAGCACCAAAAGACCCTGTTGAGGAAAGATATGAGTAACCTTTGATATTTGATTTGAGTTTATTTTGTTTGAGAAGAAAACAAGTGAAAATGAAGTCTTAAGGCCATTGAGGCTTGACAAGAGAGAAGATAAGCTTGGAAAAGCTCAAAAGTAAGGGAGCAAGTGAATGCTCAAGAGGAAGATCCAAAGCAAGGTAAGCTTAGATTTGAGAAATTATTGATATTTGGTGAAAGGAGTGTCATATTATAGACCATTGACTCAGTGTGAAGCTCGATAAATCCATTAAGGGGGATTAAAAGACTAGGATGTAAAAGGCCTAGGTGAGATCAAGGAGATTTTCAAAAGACCAGTCAAGGAGAAAGGCTTGGGTGAGACAAGTGGACCAAAAGACTAGCGTGCAGAAGACCTAGGTGAGGACCTAAAGGGATCAAGATACCAAGGTGAAAAAGACTTGGGTGAAGATCTCATAAATGGAAATATTGCTGAGAAAAGAGTAGAGCAACAAGGTACATGAGAGTACCAAGGAGAAAACAAGTACCCCAAAGTAGAAAGGTATGACTAATGTTGACTTTGATAAAGAGATTGCTAGTTTTTGGAAAGATTTAGCTAAGATTAAAAGCATGTTTGAGTCTGGGATGCAATCAAATGAGAAAGTGTGGGTATGGCCAATAAATAAAAGGTTGAAATGGCCAATTGATCTCCTAGTGAAGAGGAGAAGAGGGCAAAAGAAGATTGCCATAAGGATTGAAGCCCACAGAAGCAAGAATGTAAGCAGGTTGCCAAGTGAGCAACAAGATGAGAAAGAAGTTGTGAAGAGGGTTCTCATTATGGAGAACAAGGAAAAAGAACAAAGAGAAAGTGAAATCCCAAGAAGAGCACTTGGAAATATGAGAATGTCCATTAAGAGGACACTCATGGAGACATTATGGTCTCTTGTTTTTATTTCTAATATTGTCTTTGAGTGGGTAAATGTAGGTATGAGCATCCTTGTGAAGAAGGTCAAGAGAAAGGCCTCGAAAAGTGAAGAGATTGGTGCAATAAAAGCAACCAAGCACATAAAATAATGTGCAAACATGAGAGAGGAGATTGTTGTTATATACCAAGAAGAAGAAATGCATTGTCAAATGCATGAGAAAGATGTTGGAGACCTTGTGCAAGAAAATGTTGAGATGAAGGAGGAAATTGCATTCCATGATGCCATGGAGTACCTTGAAGAAGAAAGTGAAAAACTATGCACAAAAGAGGATAGTGCAATCAAAGAAGCTATGCAAATGAAAAAAAACATGAAGCAACCCATCAAGGAGGTAAAGGTGAATTATAGTATTGATTTTTCTCATCCACTTAATTATGGAACAACTATTGAATAGGTTGCAAAATTCCACAAGGAAGTAGTGGAAGTCCTTCATCATGCCAATGAAGAAGAGGGTATAGAATACTATGATGACTTGAAAAACATTCCAATAGAACAAAGGAAGGAAACACACCTAAAGAAAGTGAATGCAAGCAAGGAAACTATGAGGAAAAGTATGGTTAAACATCAAGCCATTGAAAAGGTAAAAATAAGTTCAAATTTTGATTTTTCACATGCATATAAGAGTAAGACTACTGATGTATAGATGGAGATGAAGAAGATCAATAAAAAGCCTTCAAATCCAGCAATGGACCATGGCTATGTGGTACCAAAATGGATCAAGGGATCAGAAAATGTAAAGAAAGACACAAAGCTCAATCAAGATGATGACTCAAGCAAGAAGCAAATACAAAGCATGAAGGAAGAGGTAGAATGCAAAGTGAGTAAGGCCAGCTATCAAACAAGACAACATGAAGATGTCAAAGAGTAGAAATTGGTTGGTAAATTGAACAAGTGTCATCCTAAAGTTATGAAGAAGGTATGGATGGCTAAAGTTGAGAAATAAAACTTCTCAAAGAATAATGAGGTAGAGCATGAGGATACAAAGATGAAAAGTAAGTCAATTGCTTGCAATGAATGGAATAATGATTTTTTTGAATCATTTAAAATGATGGAAAATGAGGAATGGAAAATGTCTATGAAAACTAATGTGCAGCAAGGAGAGAGTTCCAAGAGGATGGATGATGAAAGTGGAGATGTGAAATCAGTTCACATGTTTGAAAAGAACAAGGAGAGACAAGGTAATAGTGTTCCTATTATTTTTGATAAGTATATTGATGTTGATGAATAAGTTGACTTGTATGAAGAAACCATAGAGTGGATGAATGTATTTATAGAGGATGAAAGACAATTTGGTCCTAAGTTGATATAGGACATGAAGATTTGGATGAGCTTGTGTTGAGTGAAGAGTTGAAGAGGATAGAAGAGTTGTTGAATCCTCCAAGAGAGTTATGTAGAGGCACATATCAACATGGTGTCACCATTAATCAGATGGAAAATGAATTGAGGCAAGAACAAAGAAATATGGTGAGGGAAGATTTGGACAAAGAAGAACAGCATGAAGACAATCAAGGGGCCTCATGGCCTCAAGTTTTTTCTACTAAGGTTGCTTTTGATGTTTTGAATGCAGGTATGGAAGTTGTTGAAGTAAATGATAACCATAACTCAATGGATGCACTGATGAACCAAGAAAGAAAAGAAAACTTTGGAGACACATATGAAGATGAAACATGGACATGGAAGATTTTAGCTGAGAAAGAGATGAGAATAAGGAAATACAAGAAGAAAAAGAGAAACAAAATAAAGAAGAAAGATTGGTTTGAGAAAACCAATGATTTTGAAAATGACTTTGCATCATGTGCAGGAATGAACAAGAAGTCCAAGAAAAGAACAAAATGTGTTGCTCTTGAACATGTACATCTATATGAGAGACTAGTTGAAGAAGAAGAGACAAGGAAAACTCACTTGTAACTCTGAAAATAAGGGCTCATAAACAAGAGTTTATGGAAATCTTTCACCCTTGGGAGTATGATGCAGGAGCATCACCATATGCATGTAAAATTTATGTTTTCAAGAGCATATGAGGTATATTAATTCATAATAATCCATTCTTGAGGCATTATAAGTTTGTTTTAAGTCATTCAAGGCCTTTGAAGAGTTTCCCTCCAAAACTAAATTTGAATTTTCAAATGTTCCTTATGTAATTACATTGAAAAAATTGTAATGGTTTAAGAGTTATATGAGTTGTGATAGGTACATAGGAGTGTGAAATGTAAAAAATTGTATTATAGAACTTATTGGAGGTCATGGTCATCTTGAAATCTAGAAAGAGTAAATGTAGCAAGTAGTCCATGAGATAGGGTCAAAATTTGCTATCTTGTGTCTAAGTGGTTGGAGAGAATCTTGAGCAAAATTGGAGCATTATAAACTTGTATAAGACTTCAAAAAATTTATTTGAATCTATCCTAGCAATATGGAGGCATACAAGACCATCCACAAGCCTAAAAGGCAACATTTTTTCCATTGTAAAAAAAAATCTCCAGTCTACCAACACTTTCGCAGAAGTCTATGTATGTTTTTAGAATTTCTTTATTGTGAATAAAGGGGTTTTGTGTTCAAATGGTTTTTATTTAAATTAATTTCTTCTTATTATACGTGATCCAAGTTTTCTTTAATTGATTTCAAGCTTAAGACATAGACTGAGTTCTTGAAACCCTTGAAATTTCTGATTTTTGTATGTATAGTCATATACAGTGGTGTTTTTGCACATGTAAAACATTGTATGGAATAAAATTAGCTATTGGAGATGTTATATGAGTGATTTTATCTCCTATTACAGGTGGTATACTATAAAATAAAATTCAATGAGCTCTATGAAAAATCAATTAAAAGCTCTCGGCCTCCCTATTTTCTGTGTAAACCAAAACTCAAATTTTGGTCACTAAAAAGGCCATAACTCCTAAAAGACTAATACAAATGACTTGATTATTTTTGGAAAAGTTATATAAAATTATTTGTGATGTAATACAAGTGTTTTCATGCCAAAATTAGATATATATTTTCAGATATAGATGAATGTGTTTTTATCTGCCTGTAGGTGCTCATTTTTCAAAAATTGTCAAAAAGTCAAGGTTGAGTTTTCCTTACTTTTGAGTGATATAACTTGGTATAAGGCTTGGATCATATTTATTATGTTTTAAATTACTTAATAAATTTGGTTTTAGGTTGAATAAGGGGATAATTTTGACCTATTGGAGGCACAATTAGGCCTAATAAGACCTACAAGCTTTTGAACAAGGTAAGGAGTTTAGAGACAAAATTCAATATCTTAGAGTCTTATTTATTATATGAGGATTGAAACATGTTAGATACACTGAATCACATGTGTTTAAACCTATTGTAAGGTTCAAATAGATGCATACTATAGATTGAATACCTAAAGCTCCATTAAGGCTTGAGAACCTAGTAAGGGTTTCAAGTATCATAAGGAAGATCAGGAAAGAAGATTTGGTTGTAGAGCTAGAAAGATTATAATATTTCATGGATGGATTATCAAAGACTAAATACAGGTTTAAGATACAGTTTGATACTTCCTTGAAGATTAAAAGCGGTATAAACATGTATTATCTCATTCAAGACATTTGATTACTTTGTATAGACGAATGCCTCAATGAATCTTTGTTTGTAAAGTGAGTTTGGTATCTATCAGATAACTTATGTAAAAAGTGATAAAAATAAAAAATAGATGGTAATTTAGATTGAATCTATTGTTAATTGGAAAAAATATATTTTTATGGTAAGAAAAGTATATTTATTAGAATTCAAAAAATCGGTATAAACTATCTAATTAACATATTTAAGCTAATATTTTATTTATTATGCATATAAAAATGATAAAATAAATATAGGAAAACCATTACAAAACACTATATTAATCTCTATCATATCATAACTATAATACAATTGGGAAATATATATAGAATTTTACAAAGCATTATCACTTCATATTCCAACCTTTTACTATGTCCAAAGGAATGACTCGTCACATTTTGATGTCTATTTCTATGCTCACAAAGGTTGATTACATAAAAAAAAAGATAAGTAAAATATAAAATAGTGTATGTCGTATACGTTTCCATCAATTACACTCTACAATTTTAATATACCTTTTTAACTCTAAATACTAAAATATAAAATAAATTAATTAAATTTAAAGCTAACATTTAAAATAAAATTAATTAATAAAATAAATTAGAGAAGGCTATATGTTCCACTATATTTGAAGCAAAAAAAACCTTCCCTATTATTTGTGTCCTCTTCTCACATAAATATGTAAATGGTGTATTGTGATTGATTTATTATCTAAACATTAACTAATCAATCCTCTTTAAGGGTATATCTACCACCTCTTATACCATTCTAATATTATATTTTATCTCATCATATTATTAATATATCATTAAGAAAATATATTCTTAAGCATCTCTTTAATTGCCATAGTCATAATGTTTTGTAATTTATTTTCCCACTCCATACTTTCCAATACTATACCAAAATTGAAATAATGTATGAGTATACTAAACATAGGTATCTAATTAATTATGATAGTCAAAATGATTTGTATTTTATTTTATCATTCCATACTTTGCAATCCCATAAAAAAATTTAAATAATACATGTGTATATTCAAAAGATGTAATTTTTAAGTAATTTATGTACATTGTCAAATAATGACATATGTAAAAAGTAGAAAAAAAAACTTAACATTCCTAACATAACAGAATAAACATTTAGAATATATAATTAAAATTAAAAAAATTGTAATTAAAAAAGGAATTCCCTCTTTGAACATCTAATATTATTTGAAATAGGATCACCAGAGTGTGAAGCCTATGAATCTAAAGAGGAAGCTTCATCTACTTCAAGTGAGGAATAACATATCCCGTTAGAGTCAATGGAGGTATTTTTGAGTGGAAAAAACATGGTGGTGGAAGAGGCTAGGGTGTAACCTATCAAATTTCAACCTAGATCCATACTTCCTAAAGGAAAAGATGAATGGTTTTAGGCCACTAGATTAATATAAGTTTATTTAATCTTCCATTTAGATTTGGGGGTAGAAGATACTAAGAAATTGATGATGGTGAAAATGAAAAATGGGACATACTAATACATCAATAGATCCAGATATCATAACCCCTCAACTCTCCTAAAGGAGTGAGTAAAGGAGTTTTTAAGGGGGGTTTGAGTTAGTAGCATATTTCATTGTTTTTGGGTTGCCCATCAGGTTCTGTGGTTCTTGGTTATTTGGAAATGGAATGGTTTACCAAGTAGTGAAAGATTTTTTCCTAATTTTTGGGTGTTGTATGGTGATCAATTTTTTTTAGAAGTTTTACAGATGATTTCTTGTGTGATGTTTGCCTTGGTTTTGGCTCATTTGTAGTGTTTTTTTGTTCATCATCTAATTATCTTGTTGTTTAATAGTTTTCCACATGATTGTGTGGACTTTTAAAATCTCTCATATTTACTCAAATCTAATAAAGAATAAATCAAATGTCACATCAAGTAAAATATTTTTCAAGTGTGCATAATCACATAATTTATTAATTTGTACAAAAAGAACATGAATAAATTTTATTAAATTTTTAAAAAAAAAATCATATTATAATTGAAAAAATAATATTAATTTATTAAAAATCATTCAATAAACCAAAAATGTAAATTGATAAAATGAAATTGGAGAAAACGTTAACTAAAAAAATCAAACTCAAATTATGAACAAGAAAATATGTTTCATTTTTTCCCCTAAATACACCCACTTATAAAACATCATTCCATAATCCTCTTTTACTACATATAGTCAAAATAATGAACATTCTTATCTCACATCATTACACAATATAATAACATATAAGTAATGATTATAAATGAAAATTTAGAATATGTTTAACTATTTGGAGGATCCCTACTCCAAAATATACTAAACAATTATAAATGGAATAGTTAAAAATGATTGAGGAGTTATTCAAAAATCATAATATATCTAGAAGAAAAAAATCGTAATATACTCCTTGTTACATAAATACTTATCATACAAACCCCAAAAATATTCTCACGTGAAATACATCATTATATGATCCTCCTTAAATACATATTAAAAACACAAAAAAATTATGTTTACACTTGTATATATAAACATACAACTTATCATTAAAAAAATATGTAAATTTTTTCTTGACACTCACAACCATAAACAATAGACAAGTCATTATAAATTATATTTATAGTGTATTTTCAAATATCTATATTGGATTTATAAACATAAAAAATAAATGTAAAATTTTAATTGACACTCACAATGATAAACAATAAACCAATCATTGAAAATTATATTTATAGTATATTTTAAAATAACTATATTGGATATATAAATATATAAAAATTCCACTTAGTAAGGAGTTAAGGGTAAGAAAGGATATCTCTTGTGGTCATATATTCAATGCTAAAATCCCCATCTATTGGGTTCATTAAGTTGAATTTTGATAGGACCATCAGAGGAAATATCGGAACATGTGATTCTAAGAATATTATAAGTGCTCATATGATCTTTGTTGACAAAAATTAAAGATGGAACTAACAACGAGGTATAAGATCAAGTGGTAGTCTTGGGTATCCATTTTCCTCATTAATTTAGGATATAAAACCTAGTTATTTAATAGGATTCAAATATCATTGTGGAATCCATCCATAATCATTTCATGAAGGCATGGAAGCTGAACAATAACCATAGTATGGGTTGGCCAAATCTGGAAGATCTTTCATCTTGGTCTGCCAATCACTACTATAGGGAAGAAAATTAACAAGGTAACTTCTTAAAAAATTATGGGGTTGATCAAAGAATAGAATATATAATGGAGAATCATTTAAAGAGATGGCTTGGGCTTAACATGATCAATCAAATATAAGCCTTTTTTTGGTGTCTTCGCTTATCTCTTTATGGTTATTTTGTAATTGAATTTGATGCCATCATTGATTTCTACTATCTCTCACCATGTATGAATGATTTTGATGTGGTTCATTTGCTTTATATGTATGTGGCCTACGAGGTTAATTAAAGGTCAAATCTTTCTTTGTTTATTTAGTCAAGATTTTTCTAGTGAGTGGCAATGGTGCTTCTATTTACAGTACTGGTCTTTGTGGCTTTAGTTTAACCTATTATTTCCATGGATGTTGATAGATAGGAAATGTCATTCTAAGATAGTGTTCTTGATCATTACCTTCGACCAATATTTTTGATGCCTAGGGTTGAGGTGTTGGATGTAGTGAAAGTCATCCTAGGATCTAGTTACATGCAAGGTTTTTGGAGAAACAAAACAAATGATGTTTCTTCCATTTTTATGAGAAATCTATTATTCACCATTAAATATGAAACTATCATGCATAAAATGGTGGATACTATGGTCTAGTCAAGGCTATGAGGTGGGTTTCATGTTTGGCTCGACCAATTAGTAGAGCAATATGGTTCTTCTTTCCATTCCTTTGGATCCAAATGTTTAGGTGTGATTCCCCTCTATATTTTTAGAGAACCAAAATCTAGGTTCATGTCCTTGAATGATGTGTTGTTTAGTGTGATGGAAAGGCATGTGGTTGTCATGGAGCCAATGTCTCTCTTGAATAATTTCTTATCCCCTATGCTCTCTTTGGATTGGTTCTTGGGAAAATTTCATTTGAATAAAATGTTTACAGTTACTCACTTTTTGGTAGACTTATATAGTGATATAGGGGTGGTGGTGGCTTTTCAAAATGAGAAAGGTATGCATGATGATAAGGGGAACCCAAAATAGTTTCTCGACATGTTTTTTAATGTCACATGTAGTGCTATTGGTAAGCTATGGTGGAATTTGAGGGTTTATTTTGTATTTTCACTCTATCCAAAAATATTTGTGAAGATGGTGAGCCTTTTTCATTTGTGCCTTGGAACTCAAGTTTCAAAATCACCCCTAGAAAATCATTTGCCCCTATTTAAGGTGTTGCAGATGGTGTGGTACCATTTTTGAGTCGAGTTCAGAATACACTTGATGTTGAGGTGATTACTACCCTTTCTATAGGGGGTTGACTCTTTTTTATGGTTTTTTATTCAGTTGTAAGGTTTACTTTTTATATGTACCAGTTTGTTTGGATTTTTTTTGTTTTTTATTTGTCTCTATAGAGTTTGTCCCCTAATTTGTGATGGCCACCCCATTTCATTTGGGTCTACTCTTATTTAGAAGGGTTCAATGTTATTTTTAAGCCATATTTTTATTTTGCTCTTATTTATGTATAGGTGAAGGATCTTTTTATCTAACACACCCACACACACATACACATACACAAGTATGTGAGTATACATATACATATACATACATTCGTGCATATGCACACACACACACACACACACACACACACACACACACACACACACACACACTCATTTGTATAAACATATTTACCATTAAATATTTTGTATTCAATAAGTAAATATTGAATTATACAAAAAAACATATTAAATAGAGAATATTTCCATAATCCATAACATATATGATAAAATTTTTGGAAAAAAATTATATAAGATATTTTTAATCATATTTTATAAATCATTATCAATATCATACACTATAAACTATCATCATTATACTTTATTAATGATGATTCACAAAATATAATCATACATTTTTTTATAAAAACATTTATCAAAAACATTTATTTATTTATTTTTATAATATAAATATTAAATAATCATAAATTATAAACCCATAAAAATATTATCTTGCATTATAAATCCCTAAGACACTATTTATTCACACCCCACATCTTCAATAGAATTGAAATACTGTTTTTTTCTTTATATTGTTGAATAGCAATAACTTCAAAAAGGATTTTTTTTATAAAAAATCTCTAACAAATTTAAAAAAATAAAAATCAATATCATATTTCTTGACACATGCAAGTATAAAATTCATATTCCATACCATACTATGCACCATACACAATCCATGTCATGTACCATACAAATACATAGCCAATGTAAACGATATCTAATATAGTGGGACAAATGACATCAAATTAAGTAATTTATTATGAAACATTTTGATTGTTCCATAACTTACTCCTCCGACTAAATATACCATTAAGTTACTCGCACATGTTTTTAAATAATATAAATAAAGGTCCCTTTTATTTAATATATATTATTTAAAATGATGACATTATAGAAAGAATGCTAATTCTATTATTATAATAATAGGTTATTTGTATTACTAATTATTAATTTAAGATGACATTTAACTTCATAGTTCTTCTCATATAAATTATTAAATATTATCTATATTATTTTAATTTTATAAAAAATCTCCATTAAATATACATTATTTATCCATAAAATATGATAAAATTAATGACAGCCGTGGAAAAAGTGATTGGAATTGGAGGAAGCAAGAGGCTATGGCCTGTAACCCTTCGCATACGGGCTTTATCTTTGTGGTCCTGCACACTGAGGCAAAAAGTGAGATCCTGTTGTCAACAAATGGCAGAAAGTAAGGGGTGTGAAGAGCACAGTTTCACACGCTCGCACCATGTGCTGCCCCTCCACCAGAGCGTGCCTTGCCATATATAAATAAACCATTGTTCAACCCTTCACTCCCATGGCAATTCCATATTAACAAACAGCTTCACTACTCAGTCATCTCAAGTTAGAGTGAGCTGATTGTCATTAACAGTATGATGAGAGGTGCGCATATCTGTAGTAGAAAAGCATCAAAAAGGAAATGTTGGTGGTGGCGTAGTCAACATGGTGATGGTGATGATGACGATGACGATGACGATGACGACTGCTTCTGCTTCTCTTTCTCTAATGCAGCTGCTTCAACCTCATGCAACACTTGTACATGAACGAACCCTGACCACCTGTGATGGGGTAGGTAAATTCTTTCTGCCCCTTCCTCTATGTTAAAGCACAGACAGTCAATAGGAAAACCCTATTTCATTCTTGGATTTACCTGCAGCTTAGGCTCGGCCCCATTAATCATTAGTCTAACACTAATCGTTAATATGATTGTTTTGTTCTTTTTCTCTCTTCAATTACATTCAGCCATTGGCTTTATGCGAACAGGATTAACCGTAATTTTAATGTGGTGCTTTTCCAATTTCTTTCCGTGATGTGCCGTGTTATTGCAGAAGAAATTTAACACGGGAGGAAGCATTGTCGGAGCAGCGAAGAATCAGATGGTAACAGTCGCCACCTAGTCATTAATATAATTCCTAACTGACACAATGTTGATATTTCTGTTAATGTGACTTGATCAACAATATTCCTGAGAGTCCTAGCGGATTATGTTACAAATTATAAAGTTTTATATTATGTTCATCCTCAATGAGAATGTGGTGGTTTTCTTGCAGGCACATTTAATTATTGTTCTCATTTTTGTTAGTTTCTTGGAAAGAGGGGGTAATTATAGCATTCATTTTATCCAGTATTGTTGATAAGTATTTAAATTATATAATAATAAAATTATATATTAATATAGATATTTTTAAAATATTTATTTTAAAGATAGTAAGATATATTAAACTTGAAACACCTATTAAAATTAGATATTAATTTAGAAACATATTAAATTTATCATATAATTTAAATAAATGTTTATCTTTTAACATTTTTTAAATAGATGCATTAAAGATTTCATTTTCATCCAAATAATTAATATGCATCATTTTAAATGAGAAAATTTAATATGCATTTAAATGTGAAAAGGAGTATGGAGTATTTGAAATTTTTTGTCAATAAATAATATTATTTTAGTTTCAATGATTCGAGTCTCTCTTCCTTGACATTCTATTTGAACATTGTATTTGCTAAATTGTTTTCTCATTTTCATCTTTGGAAAGGGGTCTATGAAAATGGTAACAAAATTAGTCCCAAAGCTTATGTAAAAGGATTAGGATAAAGACATTACATATCCAAAGAATATTCTCAAGTGGTAGAAGTTGGGTTATATTGGTCCCATTAAACCTTCACTTTATCAACTTCATGGTGTCAACGTTGAAGTGACCATCAGTACAGAATCCTAACAGGCTATATTTTGAATGAATCTCCATCCATACATAGAGAATACCAATTAAGCACATGTGACTGGTCAGGCACATACCTTCTCAACATTGAAACATGGAAAACATCAAGTATCCTAAACATATTGGGTGGCACAAAAGACAATAGGCAAATGGGCCAAGACAGTCTAAGAAATCAGATGGTCGTCAAACTTATGGTAACAACTTAGGTTCACCACAAATCTTACCTTTATTATTTTATGATTTCACTTGCAAGAAATAGAATCTCCAACCAAAAAAATTTATATCAGTCTTATGAAAAATTGCATAGTTATTTTGTTGATCTTGCACCTTATTGAGGCATTTTTGATTATATAAAACTTTTTCTTCCATTTATTTTATCATATCAGGACCAAACAAAATTTGGTCTTTGATCTTGTTCTAACTTAATGAAGTTCTACATGGTCATTGATACAATGTTGCATAGGAAGCCATGTCGATGCAGATATGATAGCTATTATTATATACAAATTATAAAATTGGTAGATAATTATCCAACTGGGACTGCTAGTCCATGGCATATGTATTCAACATGTCCTTAAGGACCTAATTAACACTCTCAGTCTACCCATCCATTTGATAATGTTATGGTCTACTAAAATCTAGCTTTGGGTATGTTATCCAAAAGTAGGGTGTTAATAAAGAATCCATATCATAAATTATTTTGATTGGAATATCGTGTATCCACACAATCTGATCCACATACAAGTGGGAAATATCCTATATCTCATATGCGTCATTAGTTGGAAGAAAATTGGAAACCTTATTTAATTTGTTAACAATTACTAACATGTCATTGTGTCTCCATTGAGTAAGGGAAATCAAATGATGAGAAACAAACCCCACCACTTATCATTTCATTCCTAGCTAATAATAAAAGGCATGTATTCCTACATACACATTATTTTCTCTAGGATGAGTAGAATATAATGCCTTATATGCCTCAAACAAGATATGATCTTTCTATTTTCTATCACCAAGCACATAAATGCATTATTGATATAGTAATACTTCACCATATTCCATTGGAGAATCAATATAATTGGGCCAAATCATGGTTTTGTTGTCTAGAAGTGCTATAGTGATTTATTTATACCTAGTGTCATACATCTACAACCCTAAAATGTGGCCTCTCAAATATTATTGCACAACTAATATTAAATTCAATTGTGACCTTCTACTCATTGCATCAACCCCTTTATTTCCTTTCCCCTTTATGTAGGCAATGCCAAAATAATATTCATCCAAAAACTCCATCCAACACCTTTGTTTAGAATTCAAATTTGGTTGACTTTAATATGTTTTTCAAGCTTAGACGGTTAGTTTTGATTTTATATATTTTTTCCAACAAGGTAGTACAACCACATTTCTAATGCATAAGTAGTGACTAGCCTTCTTGAACTAAGGCTCCATCAAGTGCTTAAAGTGAATCCATGAAAACAAAGAAATATTTATCCATCTTTAGCATTGTTAAAATGAGGGTTGTTGTTAATAAATACTTGAGTTTTTAAAAAATTACATCAAATTGCTCAGTCCATGCAAAATTATTACATTTTCTCTGTAATTATGTGATTGGGGCTATAATTTGTAAGAAATTCTTGATGAATCTTCTATAGTACCTTGTAAATCCCACAAAATTATGAACTTCAATGACATTTTTTGGGGTTAGCCACTGCATTATGGCACTCATATTTTATGGATCAACAATAATACCTTTCCTATAAAGGATGTGCCCTAATTATTTCACTTATTCATAGAAGAATGTAAACTTAGATAATTTCCCATATAATATGCTTCCATTAACACTGTAAAACCTATCTTGAATGAATTTCATGTTCTTTCTTAGTTGAAGAATAAATCAGAATATCATTAGTTAATATGATATTTTTGGAAGAAAGTTAATTAATATGACCATTAAATTTTCTAAGTATTTTTGGAATAAAATTTTCATAAGAATCATGCACATTGATGGTGCATTTTTTTTAATCTTAAATAACACCACCATAAAATCATAGTGACCATATTGAATGTGAAAAATTATCTTTGATATGTCTCCTTCCTCAATTCTAAGTTGATGATAACTTGATTGCAAGTATATTTTTGATAATTATAGAGATCCTTTTAGTTTAATGAAATGTTATAAATAATTGTCAAGGGGTATCTATTTTTAATAGTTTCCTTATTTAATTAACTATAGTTGATGCATAGCCTCAACAATATATCCTTCTTCCTTACAAAGATGACTAGTGCTCCACATAGAGACATGATGGGTCTAATTAAACCCTTATCAATCAACTCTTATAGTTTCACTCTTAATTCAAATAATTTAGTGGTTGCCATCATTATAAGGATACATGATAGCCATGTCTCACAATCTCACAATCATGTACATGCTCTAGAGTGTAAATTTGTTTAGACCTTATAATACTACAAAACATGACACAACCACCCATGTGTCATGGTTTTTTAGTATATTAACTTCAAAATCACTCAAAATTCCAAATGCAAGAAACTTTCATTGCTAGGATATGAGATAATCACATCTCACCACATGGAACATTTTCTTACTTTTTCACTTCAATGTGTTGAAAAGGGAATTTTTGAAAAACAAAAGGTTCTTAGAATCATGTGCTAGCTAATAAAATATACATTTTAATGATAAAAGATTCATAATTTGATCATTAATTAAGCTACCCAAAGAACACAAGGCTTAACTTTATCACCATGTGAACATGTTTAAGTGTTAGCATCCAAATACAAGGAAGAATACAAGTTCAAAAAAAGGTAACAAGAGTCCACTCCATCAAGGACTAAATGAAGTTTGAATTCAAGGATGATATTATAAGGTTTTAATTGAAGGAAGCTTTCTTAAGTTATAAATGGAAGCGAATAGCCCAAAAATAATTAATTCAAAGTGATAAAGACACCCCAAGGGCTTTTAATAAAAGGAAGTTTGTTGACTTATAGATATATGTAGAAAGGAAAGGTTTAGATCTAAATCCTCTGAATACTTTTGCCCCTCTACCTCAAATAATAGATTCCAACATAAGTGATCCCTAGGGGCTTACATGAGGTATACCAAGTGATGTTTGACGTGTTTGAAGATGATCTCAACTTTAGAATAAAGTAAAAAAATTTAAGTTCAGGTGAACATTATTTTATGTGCTCAAAGACGAGTATACAACATTCATTATACATAAAAGTCACACATTAAAGATATCTCCAAATCTTTATTAAAAATTTATCTAGTTTAACCTTGGAAGATATACAAATCATTATACTAGGCATATAGGGAATTTGGATTGGCTTGGGATTAAATGTATCAAATATCCATTATAAAAAAATAAGGCCAATAGGATCAATGTAGGGGAAACAAAAAATAGTTCAAACATCCATTCCTTATAAAGCATTATTTTATGTTTTAAGGTAAGTGACTTAATCATATATGTGTTTCAAAATATTTTATACTAATGTTAAAAGATAGGGTTTTGAAAGGGCCATGCCCCTAGCGATGGAGAGAAAGATAAAAATGATAAAATCTCAAATGAACTCATCAACCAATAGAAAAGAAAAAAATAACATAAACATTGTGAAGAAGTTGTAAAACTTGTTGTTACACAAAAATGTAACTAAAAAAAACTATAACCCTCTCATAATAATAATTTTTTATATCTATGAGTGATATTTAGAGGTTCCAAATCCTTTTTACCCTTTATTTTCCTTCTATTGGTCACCATTCTCCATTCTTTGCTTTGGGACTAACAAGCTATTACCTTATACATTGGTTGATTGAAAGTGATTTAAATGAATCTGAGCCATCAAACCATCATTATAATATAAATAATTATTTTTATTTTCTAAAATAGAATAAGCTTTTGTCAAATCTCCAACCTCCTTGGCCAAAGACTCTACACAATGATATATCTTTATTTGGGAAGGATCCAAAAGTTCCATAGGGGTTTCCAAGACCAAAATGGGAGTTTATATTTCATACTCATTACTAATAATGACTTGAATGGTTATATGTTCAATCCTAGAATCCTTCCACCAAGTATTTGGTTTTTTGTGTTTAAATTTGGACAATCATTGAATAAATGACTAGTTTGAAAACATCTTCAAGATCTGAAAGGTAGTCATAAAAAATATAAGTGTTGAAGCCAAGTTTTGTCTATGAATTTCAACTCCATGTGTGTAGGGATTTCTTTATCAATGTTTACATTTAAAAATATTTAGTAAAGTGTTGAATGTCCCCTTGAATGTTACATGGTTCAAACTATCATATATAACCTTGTTCAGTATTTAAACAACCATGTATTCCATTTTAAAATAAAAGCATTAATGAACTAAATAATTAAATAATAAGTTCTAAATAGGTAAAACATAGAAAACATACTATTTTTTATTATATCTTAGCCAAAGGAGATCTATATCTTGATTTGTGTAAGCACTTAAGTTATTCCAACACTATTTTAGTAATGTAAGCACAACATTATAAAAATATTATTTAATTCAAGTATTAAAACTACAACATTTGATTCTTATAAATTAAGAACAACATTTTATCTATAAATTATAGTTTCCTTCATATTATAATGGATAAAAAACATGGTTACCCCATTTTAATTAAGTGCTTCCCCCATTATCTAGACTTATAATGCTCAAAGGAATACCAAATAAGGAGATGATTTTGTGAATCGTTCCACCCGACCACCCTCATGGTGAGTGTAAAATGTTTGTAAGGGGGTATTTAGGAATAATTTGACTAAATAATTGCTTGTCGAATGAATAAAAAACTATATTATGACCCAACATTTTATTCCCAACTAATTTAAAATCAACCTTTAT